>MU228320.1:609491-632633 GCA_018584345.1 Thuja plicata | reverse complement strand
AATCTGAAGCATTCAAGATGTTTAAATGGTATAAGGCTATGGTAGAAAAACAAAGTGGTAAGGATTTGAAATGCTTGAGATTAGATAGAGGAGGAGAGTTTATATCAGATGAATTCACTAATTTCTATAATTAGCATGGTATAAAAAGACAGGTTTCTGCACCAAGGACACCACAGAAAAATGGGATTGCCGAGAGAAGGAGCAGATGAATAGTTGATTGTGCCAGAACATTGATGATAGAGAAAGGAATCACCCAAATCTTATGGAGGGAAGCTGTCAGTATTGTTGTTGACACATTAAACTGAGTACAATTGTAGAAGGACACAAAGAAGACACCTTATAAGCTATGGTATGGTAAAATACCCAATGTAAGTTACTTCAAAATCTTTGGTAGTCAATGTTATATATTAAAGGATGATAGAAATGGAAAGCTTGATGCCAAGAGTTATGGAGGTATCTTTCTAGGTTATTCCACCAAAAGAAAGACTTATAAATGTCTTATTAAGGCCTTTAACAAAATTGTTGAAAGTGCAAATGTAAAGATAGATGAATTTCCAAAAAAGAATGAGTTGGAAAACACAAAAGAACCAGAGGACTACAACAAGTTTGTATAATGTGAAGAGCCCAACACTCTACATGAGAAACAATGCTTAATTCCTAAGCAACCAAATATTGTAACCGATAGTCAGGCTACAAATACTGACGGTCAAGATAATGATCAAAATAATGTGCAAGGTGATGAAGAACAGAATGAAGGACAACATGATGTTCAAGCTGATAGACAAAGAGTTGTACTTATACTTGAAATATATGTAAGAAGGAATCATCCAGAGATCCAGATCATAGGAGATAAAAAAGCTAGTACAAGAACAAGAAGTAAGTCTTTAAACTCAAATTGTTTAATTTGTGAGCTTGAACCAAAATTTTTCAATGCTACACTTGATAATGAAGAATAGATAAGTGCTATGAATGATGAGATTGAACAGATAGAGAAGAAAAAGACATGGTCACTTGTGCCAAGACTAGATGACAAGAATGTCATTGGAAGTAAATGGATATTCAAGAACAAGCTGAATGAGAATGGAGAAGTCACAAGAAACAAAGCAAGACTAGTATGCAAGGGGCATGCACAAGAGGAAGGTATTGAATATGGAGAAACCTTTGCACCTATTGCTAGGCTAGAAGGTGTAAGAATACTACTTTCTTATGTTGCATTCAAAGGATTCAAGGTATACCAGATGGATGTCACGTCAACATTCCTAAATGGAATACTTGAAGAAGAGGTATACATTGAGCAACCAGAAGGGTTTGTAGATCCAAACAAGAGAAACATGGTATGTAGGCTTCATAAAGCCTTGTATGGATTCAAACAAGCTCCAAGAGCCTGGTATGAATGACTTCATTCCTATCTTATAAGTATTGGATTTGTAAGGACTAGTGAAAATAGTAATCTTTATTTGAAGGAAGATACTGATGCTAACACTTCGATTGATAAAATATTTGTTGGTGACATCATATTTGGAGGCAATGATATGCTATGCAAATAATTTTCTAATGATATGAGCAAAGAGTTTGAGATGTCCATGTTTGGAGAGATCAAGTTCTTTCTTGGTTTACAGATCATTCAACAAAGTGAAGGTATTTTCATTACATAGTCCAAATACATTAAAGAGGTCTTGAAAATATTCAAGATGGAAGATTCCAAACTAGTTGGAACACCGATGGCTACTGGATATAAGTTGACAAAGGAGGACAAGACAACAGAGGTAAATTAGACTTTGTATAGATCAATGATTGGAAAAATCATGTATGTTGTACACACTAGACTAGATATTGCACATGCAGTAAGAATAGTTGCTAGATTTTCTGCTAATCCTAGGGAATCACATATGATTGCTATGAAAAGAATTTTAAGATATCTGAAGAATACTGAGGAATACAGCTTATGGTATAGAAGAGAAGGAAAATTTAAACTTAAGGTGTTTACTGATGCTGATTGGGCTGGAAATCTTGATGAACAAAAGAGCACAATTGGAGGAGCATTCTTTATGGGTGACAGACTGCTCACATGGATTAGCAAGAAGCAAGGATGCATCTCTCAGTCTACTGCAGAAGTAGAGTATGTTGTTGTTGCTGCAAATTTCTCAAATATTACATGGATCAAACAGTTACTGGAAGGTACACATATGAATATCTTAGAACCAATAATTTTATATTGTGATAATACCAGTGCAATAAAAATTTCCAAGAATGCAGTCATGCATGCTAAGACTAAACACATTGCTATCAAGTATCATTATTTGAGAGAACAAGTTCAAGAAAAGGAAGTGACACTTGAGTATGTGCAATCCAAAGAAAAATTAGCTGATATCTTCATCAAGACACTGCCCAAGGACACATGTGAGTACTTGAGAAAGAGACTAGGGGTCAAACCCTTGTCTACCAGTCAGTAAAAAATGACTGAAGGCTACATCAGCCTACATATTATCAGAATATCATTAAAGTTGATGCAAGCAAAGGACTAACTTTAAAGCTACATCTATATACAAACAGGTATATATCTTAACCGAGCACTAGAGAATATTGACATATTTCTTATGGATAAGGGAAATTCAAGGAATATATTATGGATGAAGAAAAATGATTGTTTGACATGAATGTCAGATATTTGTAAATATTTGTTTGGCATTTTTTTCAAAGGGAGATAAATTATCCATATTATCAGATCTTTGTGGAAAGGGAAAGAGATTATCCATTATCACATTACTCCAATAGGGAGACATTATATCCTTAGGGAGAGAAATTGTATGAAAAGATTATACAAAGTGAGAGTTGTTGACAAGAGAAAAAGAAATCAAAAGAGAAAGAACAGTCAAGCGATAGATATTGACACAAGGAAAGAACACAACAGATTAGAAGACAAAGAGCTGCAAGAATTAAATCTAATTTAAAATGGAGCTTACTGATGGTCAGACATTTATCGGTTATCAGAACAAAAAGATTGGTAGTTTGATGAATCTCAACTGTTGTATTTCATATTGTATTAGAAATAGTATAGTGTGATAATATGGTATGTTTCCATCAATTCCAAAGGGAGAGATTGATGATATGTAACTAATTAAATATTTGACAATGTTAAGTTGAAGATAATGCAAGGCATTAAATTAGTTAATGTATTGTATTGTCATTGATGTCAACTTGATATCATTTGTACAGTCATGTACATAATGCAAAGGACTTCAGAGAATCAAAGGAACAAAGGTTATGCTTTCAACAATACATAAAATTCAAGTATTCACTTAGTGACAAACAACACTGATGGTCAAAGAAAAGAAGAACAATCACAGTGATACCTAGCGATCAGAAGTATAGTGTTGCCTGATGAAGCAAAACCACAGTGATGCCTGACGAGCAAAGTTAGAAGGTTGCCCGACGAGAAAAATTCCAACGATTCCTAATGGATGGAGATCACAAAGCTAACTGGAGTCTCACTGATAGAACTATTTGTTGTCACTGACAACTAATTGTAGTGGTGACCGATAGAATAGAAAGTTCAGAAAATGACAAAATATCTGGCTGGCAGAGCTAAAGATAGACTTAACTAGTTGTCTACTTTGTTTTATTTTACTAGAGATAAGTGATTGATTTAAAGATGATTTGTACAGTTGGAAAGAAGATATATATGAGACAAATCAGGAGTTATGCTTTAATTCTAATTGGCTAGATTATTTTTCATGCCAAGAATCAAGAATCAGGAATCAAGAAACAATGAATATTATGTCTATATAAGAGACAAGCTTAATTAATTTATGAATGAGATTAAGGGGAGTGAATAGAAAGAGGATGATGAAGAGAAAATGATGAAGAACAAATTCATGTAGTCCTGATCAAATAAGCTAAAGGAAGAGCTAAGGAATTTTGCAGACACCGATGAACAATGAGCACAACATCAAAGAGCAGAAAGTATGGAGCAAAAGGATTGAATTGATACATTGTTCAGAGAGGTAATTTACTTAAATAGATCTGAAAATTTGCAATTCAAAGTTGCAATATGAATAGGTCATAGTGTTTCAGTTTAACCATTGAATCATCAAGTCTCTTAACCACGCAGGACTTAACAGTCTTCTATATATTGAGGTACAACTCAAGGAGTTCCAAAAAGGTTGATTCATGAAAGTAGCATTGGACTTGTCTGATACCTATTGATAGTCTAAGAAGGAGACACATTCAAGGATGGTAGCAATAGATGCCTGATACTAAGTGACAACCTCTATGTATAAAATCCTCTAACAAGTTCACACTTAACAGTGTGTTTGTAACCTTTAATAAGGTTGGCTCCTAACAGGGCTCACTTCAGAAGAGTGAAAATTTGGGGTACCGGTCCCAGTGGTTTTTCCCTTAATAGGGTGTACATGTTAAAAATTCATGTGTTATGTGTGTATGATTCATTTATTTACTATTTTGTATCTTACATAGCTAACTCTGGATTGATCAGTATACTCTGCTTATTTACTGAGTTTTGGTAAATAGTTATACTTCTTATCGATAATCAAGAAAGAATAAGGATTGACAGAGAAAACTGACAGACAGTTAATCATTATTAGTATATCATGACATGCATCTTGTAGGGACATAATAATATGAGATTTACTGATTGGTGGTTAAGTTAGAAGGATAAATTTTGAAGTCACTGATTCACCCCCCCTCATAGTTATTACTAACAATCTATACTACCTTGTGAATTCATCATACTTTCATTGGATTTCCTTTCAGTTTTGAGATCATTTTGCAATCTTTCATTTTCTATCCTTATGTTGATAAATTATTGATTTGCATTATTGAGTTGATTTGCTAAATATTCTTTCTGGAGTGACAAATGATGGATTTCATTTTATTTTTCTTCTAATCTTGTACTTAGAAATCTCTTATCTTCTTGTGCCAAATTTTGTCATCTTCTTCTTTATTCTCTTGCTCTATGACTTCACATAATCTGACTGAATGAATTTCATGTTCTCTTTTCAGCTTTCTGACTTCTTCATGTAAATTGATATTCTTTGTAAGCAAGTCTTTAATGGCTACATCATCTTCTTCAAAAATTTTGTCTTTGCAAAAATCTTCAATTCTTTCTTCTATGTAATTCCTATCATTCATTTGTACTACTAAATCTTTTCTTCTTTTTCAGGGAAAGAGAGAGATGCTCTTTGAGTTTCTTGATATGGTCCATGGCCATTTGTAGATCTATCTTTTCATTTTTAATGGATTTCTCCCATCTATATATTTCCATTGCCTCTGATCTTTTCTCAAGCTATTAAAATTCTATTAAGAGAACCTTTAGCTCTGATACCAATTGTTGGGAATATATTATATGCACAGTGACTGAGAGGGGGGGGGGGGGGTGAATCAGGAACCAATAAAACTTAATCTTCTTTATTCACAATTAGATTATCTAATCTGATTGCATGCATAGAAATAAAAGTAACTAATCATAAATAACACATGACACAATATTTGGTTACCTGGAAACCTTCCAAATAGAAAGTAAAAGTGGGGTGGGGATGATACTGACAAGATTTAGTACTGCAGTATAAATTTATCCTGTTAGAGCTTACATTGACCACTTCTGATGGCCTTTCCTATTAGGAGTAATAAGGATTGTTAAGTCCATCTTGTTAAAGGATCTAATACAATACAATAAGCATGAAACTCTGTTAAGAGATTTATAAAAGACTATTAGGTCCACCTAGTTAGAGGATTTTTCTGATCCACCTGTTTGAATGAAATAGTTGATGATGCTCTTATGCAACTCTGATTTGCTAAATGAGATCCTTCTGAATATAACTAATCACCTGAATGTGATGGATGTGACTCTATTATACTTTATACTTCTACAATTTTCTAATCAATATGCCACTTCATATTCACATATATACTTATTCACACACACACACACACACACACACACACACACACACACACACACACACACACACAATTTGGATAAACAAAGTGTCTTACATATATATCTTATCCAAATAAATAACTTCATAAGTCAGCTTCCATTAGACATAATGGTATCAAACAATATATGCAAAGTCGGCCCAATACTATCACTCGAGTTCAGAAGTCTACTCGGGTGATAAACTGATACTCAGACAATATGTTGATCACTCAGGTCACACAGATCACTCGAGCAATGCTGGTTACTTGGGCAATACTAATTACTCAGGCAATGCTGGTCACTCAGGAAATACTGATCACTCGGCGATATTGATCACTCGGACAATGCTACATGACTAAGTGTTTTGACACTAATTGACAACATGTCTTTCCATAAGGTCTACAAATATTACAAGAGAAAAGGAAAATGAGAAAATGGTGGAGTATCATGATATTATTTCTAAAGAAGAGACATTCTAGAGATAGAGGTCTTGATGATAATACTTAAAGGATTAGAAGTGATTACTGAGCATAGTAATTACCAAGTGTAGTGATCACTGAAATTTTATGAACACCAAGTAGTATATCAACCAAGCACCAGCGTACAAAGATACAACCAAGCAAAAATATACAAATATATAACCAAGCACCAGTTTACACAAAGAGACAAAATTTCACCACAAAAAGAGGATCTGAACTACACATCAGCTAAAGCACTTTAGTCTTTAAAATAGCTTTATGCTTAGCTGTAAAACCATTTATGTTAAAAACACTAAGGGGGGGGGGTGAATCAATGTTTGTCAATTATCTTTATTTCAGAAACTTGAAACTTAAATTAAATAGATAAAAAATGAAGTATAACACAATGACACATAACACAAGATATGTTTATGGGGAAACCTTGATCAAAGGAAAACCCCGGTGGAAATTAGTACCCACAAATGATTGTACTAGTCTTATGAACTTGTTAGAGTTCCTTTTCCCTGTTAAGAGAAGTATTTACAATGCAAGTACAATGAACCTATTAGGAGTCTTTACAAAACCCCATTAAAGGTGAATGGCTCACTGCCAGAGCTCACTTCCCAATAGGATGAAGGCTACAACCTTTAGATAATAGATATGCACTATATCAAAAGATGAACTACTGTTATGACATTGTTGTCTGATCAGTTTCATTTATGCATTGATGCTCTAACCTATCAAAGAGCTCTATCTCATACTAATTTTCTTTTAATTTTCTTATGGATATCTTTTCTGCATATTTTCCACTCTCACTCTTAATACAAAATTGCATGTCAAGTATATATACATGCTTGAATAGACACGACCAAAAACAAGACCTTCGTCGGCCCAAAAACAACATACACTACACTTCCAAATGAATTGTATTAAGTGTGTTTACATGAGTGTTAAATAAATAATTAAAAACATATTACAATAGGCACATGGACATTACAAAAAAAAAAATTATACGCTAATCAAAATCTGAAGTCGGCTTCATGCTCTATTTTCTGAACTGCTAGTGGCACTTGAACTTTCTATAGCTTCTCTGTACTGTCATATCTTACCATGAATGTATAGAATAATCTTAGTAACATATCATAAAGCTTAATTATAAGAGCACATAGTCTGACTTGATCATACACATGTGCGCTAGTGCACAGATCAACTATATATCTCTGTTCTATTCTGTTTTCTATACTTAGCCAAATTTTGATCTTCAAAGTTTGTGAACTTACTTGTCAAAACTTCATATGAATTTCTTTCCATAATGAAAACAAAAAATTAGTCATATAAACCCTGAGTTTCAACTTACCAACAATCTCCACCTTTTTCATTAATGACAACAAATGAATGTGGCCAAGTTACCTATATTTTGACTTAACAACAAAAACTGTAAGTTTATTGTACATCATACCTTCGGCTATATTTTTCATACTCCTTTATATACACTACTCCCCCTTTGGAATTAGTGACAAAGGTGCCAAAAAGTAAAGTCCCTAAGTACTTACTTAAAGTATACATCTGGGTATGCAATCTGAAGATTCTTGATTTCTTGCTGCCAGAATGCCTTGAGTGCATCAATAGTCTGAAGATGGGTACATAATGCATATGTGAGATTCTCCATTTCTGTTAGATCCATATAGGGGCCTTGATAATATTTGAAAATAGTTGCATCTATCTATTTGATGTTCTCATTTAATATAGCTAAGGAGGGCGTAAGTGCATTTCTCGGTTGGGTTTTCCTAGTCCTTATCTTCCCGATCTCTATCTTGGCTTTTTCAGTCTTCTCTATCTTCCCTTGATAGATGTTGTTGTAGATTTTGATGTCTTGGGAGGATGTTTCAACTAATATCCTGATGTTTTCAACCAAGATATCTTCTTCCTCAATCTTCTTGATGTGCTCAAAAGTGAATTTGCCTCTATCCATATAGTTAGCTATCACCTTCTTGCCTTTTGCTGCTAACTCTTTTAGAATTGTTTGACCAATCTTCAATGAGTTGAGATCTAGTGAGTTTTTCTTTATCAATTCATCCAATCTTTCCTTTTTGTACTTCTCCTCTATATTTTTAGTAGCTGAAGCTATTAAACTTGTGAAGTTTTCTTTGAAGCAAGTCAAGATGCTATCAACATCATCAACTGACTAAATATTTGCCAATTTCTTTTCTGTTGGCACTAGGTTATTCAAAATTTTTACTGATTCTAGAAAGAGAGGATTTCTCATAACTTTTTTTTCTTTCTCTTTCTCCATGGCTAATACATTGATTTTGATCAAGTCTTCTTCTCCCCATGCATCTAGATTTGTTGAGTCAGGGGTCAAACTTGACAACAATGATACTTATGGTTTGATAGATAGAGTGAATATAGAATTTTGACTAACTCCATACATTCAATTTTCACTGGGATCTCTAGAGAGGGTGGTTCATTAGATTGATTATCTTCCTCATTATTCAAATCTGTTGAATCTTTGGAAATAACTTCATCTTGCTGCAAGGGAGTATTATCAATGCATACCTTCTCTACTTCTTCAGTGCTGACAAATGCTTTTTAAAATTTGTTTAAGTCATTATCTGAAGTTGTCATTGTTATCTTAACATCATTGATCACAATGGTTTCATCTAAATCTTTGAATGTGTCAGAGGGTGACGGAGCTTTGGGTGCAGAATCCTAGGGACCTATCATAGGCACATTAAGAGTCTTTGGTTCTTTTTCTTGTTTAGAAGGAACTTGAGTTACTTTAGCTGTAGGTGTCATTGATGGATACATGCATCTGTCCAAAAATACTTGCTCAAATTCTCTTTCAGTCTCTTTTCCAACCAACTCATACTCTTTGTTCATAATGTGAAGAGTTCTTGTTTTGGTTCTTATATGAGGTTTTACCAAATCTAATAGTATTGAATTATCATCATGTGAGAAAATAGGGAGAAGATTATCTAATGTTTCTTCTCTAATCCTCATATCTTCTTCAATTTCTTGCCTTTTCAATAAGTCTATTATGTTTCATACTTTGTCTGGAATGACTGTCTTGAGTTCCAAAACTAACCTTTTAAACTTGATCATATGAGAGATAATCATAGAATGTATTTCTAATTTATCTATCTCTTGGTACTTGTCATAGACATTTGTAATTGAATCTATTCTTCCTTCATTAATGATTTTGTTCCTTAAGATCTCAAGACTAGGTCTGAATCCTACCTCAGGAGGGGCTTGAGTATTCTTTACTTTTCTCCATGTTGTCCTTGATGATGGGTGGCTTGTGGGAACTTTCTTCCTTCTTCTATTCAATTTTATTGGTACCAAAGGTGGAGAGGATTCCAGGTCAATAGTAGTAGAGGGTGCATATGTACCTTCATCAGACTTCTAATTTTTTCTCTTGTGGATATCATCTAATTTCTCTATTTTGACTTCTAGAGGTGTTTTCTTAAGTTCTCTTGCAATTTATCTAGGTCTTCTCTTTATGTGCCCCATCTAGGATCTTTTGGATCTTTAGGCACAGACAAAATAACTTGTGCATATCCTTCCAAAACATGTTCTTCTACTTCATAACCAAGTGGGTGAATCCATTTGGTTCTTGGCTCAAATGCTTCCATTCAAGTATAGTCAGTTTCCACCATGAACCATATGGTGTCCTTGTATTTTTCAACTATCTTCTTTGGTATTCTAAACCTCTTCTACATCTTGATCCTAAATGTATTGATGTCCATATCCATAGAGTCCTTTACACTTCTTTCTGATGTGGATTTTAATGAAATTTGAGACATAGTAGGTTTTCTCCTGTCTAGGTAAAGATTAGAGACCTTACCAAAAATGTGAAAGTTTAAGTAGATAATCAATGAGCCAAATCTGAATATTTTTCTCCTTTCATGCTTGATAGCTTTAATGTTCTCAATTAGTTGTGTGTGCAATATCTCACAAAGATTATATTGTGTATTATCTCTTTCCATCCTTATTGCTGCCAGAATTGTAGCCACAGATACACTATTAAGTCTGCTTGGATGCTGAAACTTGTAACCAAGTATCATGGTTATAGTTTTGATGTCTTCTTCCACAATGGGATCAATAGTCATCCCACACCTATCACTTCTAGATAAGCATGCCTACTCAACCTATGGATTTACATCCTTTCTAGTAGGAAGAATAGGTCCAACCTTAGAGAGTCCAGTCATCTCATGAATGAGGTTAGTAGTAATGTGGACAAGAACTTCACCAATCCAAAATAGATCATCATGAATCCTATTGAGTAGAATTGTAACCCATTCTGGTTCATAGAAATCATGCGCATTTGTATACTCAAAAATAGGGTTATCAGTGAGATGTGAGAATTATACTTGAATGAGTAATCAAGTTTCATCATTGATGCCATGGGCATTGTTATGCTATTGTCACCCATAGGCTCCTTCTTATAGTAGATGTAAGCACGTATGTCCTCTACATGCATGACTCCTAAAGGAGTCTTGGAGAATTCCCCTTCTACATCATCTAGCACTAACTTGAAGGGATGTTTTTAAAACATGAATCTTTTCCTTTAAGTGATTTCAAAGGCTACAGGGGTTTCCATACTTACTTGTTGATTGCTTAAGTAGGGTTTTGCTAGAGTTCTGAAATGACGTGTCCGTGCTAGGGTTCCTTTTCAACTTCAACTCATTTTGCTAATCAACCAATGTTTATCCTTCAAAACTTCAATGCTAACTTCTCCTGTACTCTCTGAATGCTCAATCTCGAATGCAAAGTGAAGATATAAGATCTTTTACTAACTTATATATAAGTTACTGCATTTAATGCTTGTTGCTGTAACATGGTTTTCATTGATAATTTCAATCTTCTATTTTTTTGAAGTACAAGCTGTGTGTCCATGCATACTATCTCAACTTGTGACCAGATACATGAATCCATAGGCACATACTTAGAGGTGAGTATACCAGCCACGTAGGGGTTTAGAGCTTGAGTAGCTCCCCCTATGACCATGAGGGTCATCTAACTAGAAGTAGAAGTTGCATCCACTATGGATTCATCTAATAACTTGTTAACATAATCATATTTATTTACTTCAACCCATATTTTACCTAAATCTTCTACAGATTTTACAAACTTGACTTCTCCATATTCTTCAAATAATGATCCTTTAGGCTTTTCTTATCTTTGTGTTTTGGATCTGCAAAACCTTGAGATATGTCCAGCTTTGTTACATGAGTGAAAAATGATTGGAGGTCTATTGATATTGTTTATCATGCTACACTACTTGGCTGAGTGTCCATTATAATTACATATCTGACATGTAATGTTCTGATAGTTTCTCTGAGGTTGATTTCTCTGATTATATTGAGTCAGATTTCTTTAGTTCTGTTGTAATTGATTTCTTTGACTAGTCCTGCAATGTATAGCCCTATGACCAAATTTATTAAAAGAATGACAATAGACATTGAATGGTCTTACCTCTTTACAATCTCTTGCCAAATTTCCATGCTTGTTATAGGCATAACAAGTTCAGTTTACTATCTCGTGTTCATCTTTAGATGATTCTACTCTAGCTTCTACAAGATTCTCAGTAACCTTTACTTCTGTAGATTTCTCTTGTACTTTCTTACTTTCTTGTATTGTATTGGTTTCACTTTGTGATACACTGTATCCAACACCAGTAGAATCTCCTCTTAACTTTTGTGCATAGAGTTGTGATTGTATTAGATCAGAACATGTGTGTAGTTTTTCAATATGATTCTTTACTTTTGTCATTTCAGATTCTATCTTTTTCTTGATATTTTAACTCCATGATCTTCTTATTTTCTTGCATAAGTTCTTCATCTAATTGTTTACTTTCTTTGGTCTTTTATTCAATAGCTATTAGGCTATCTTTAAGCTGTTCATTCAGATCTTCAATCTTGTCCTTCAGAGACATGTTTTCTTTATTCAAATTTTTGACCATTTTTCCCAAATCATTTGTAGAGCAATCTTTCAGATCTTTCCTTAAATTTTTGATAAGCATTTGGGAGCGATCAACTTTTAGTTTAAGTTCTTCATTTTCTTTTCCAGATCTATCAAGATCATCAAGGACTGCTTCAATATTATTTTTTTAGATGTTTCATCTCTGCTAAATCCATGATCTCCTCAAGTGGTTAAAATTTCTTTCAAAGGACCAGAGCTCTTATACCAATTGTTAGAATTATTGAGAGGGGGGGGGGGGGGGAAATCAGNGGGGTAAATCAGTGTTTGTCAATTATCTTTATTTCATAAAATTGAAACTTGAAACTTAAATCAAATAGATAAAAAATGAAGCATAACACAAGATATGTTTACGAGGAAACCTTGATTAGAGGAAAACCATGGAGGGAATTAAAACCCACAAATTATTGTACTAGTCTTATGAACTTGTTAGAGTTCCTTTTCCCTATTAAGAGAAGTCTTTATGATGCAAGTAAAATGACTATGTTAAGAGTCTTTACAAAACCCTGTTAAAGGTGAATGATTCACTGCCAGAGCTCACTTCCCAATAGGATGAAGGCTACAACCTTCAGATAACAGATATACACTGTATCAAAAGATGAACTATTGTTATGAAACTATTGTCTGACTAGTTCCATTTATGTGCTGATGCTCTAATATCTCAAAGAGCTCTATCTCATATTGATTTATTTGTAATATTCTTCTGGATATCTTTTCTACATATTTTCCACTCTCACACTTAATGCAAAATTGCATGTCAAGTATATATACATGCCTAAATAGACACGATCGAAAAAAAGACCTTAGTTGGCCCAAAAAGAACATACACAACGCTTCCAAATGAATTGGCTTAAGCTGATGACATGTAACTGATTGACTATTTGATAAATTAAAGATGATGCAAGACATTAAAACAGTTAATGGTTTGTATTTTCATTGATGTCAACTTGATATCATCTGTACGGTCATGTACATAATGCCAAAGACTTCATAGAATCAATGGAATAGAGATTATGCTTTCAACAATGCATAAAAGTCAAGTATTCACTAAGTGACAGACAACACCGATAGAGTGTACACCATCGGTAAAGATAGAGATAAAGTCATAGTGATGCCCGACAAGTAGAAGATAGTATTACCTGATGAGAAAGATCCAATGATACCCGATGGATGAAGATCCCAAAGCTAACTGAAGTTACACCGACGAAACTGGTAGTTGTCACCGATGATGAACTGCAGAATTGACTGACAGAATAGAGAGATTAGAAAATGTCAAAATATCTAGCTGGAAGAGCTTAAGGATAGACTTAACTGATTGTTTTATTTTTTTTATTTGACCATAGTTAATCAATTGATTTATACAGTTGGCAAGAAGATAACTACGAGATAAATCAGGAGTTAAAGTAGTAAATCAAATTGGCTGGATTGTTTTTCACGCCAAGAATCAAGAATCAAGAATTAAGGAATATCATGTCTATATAAGAGACAAGCATAATTTATTTCCACAAGAAATCAGATACATGGAAGGGGAGTGAATAGAAAGAAGATGCTGAAGAGAACCTAGTGAAGGATAAACTTCATACAGTCTTGATCAATCAAGCTAAGGGAGGGCTAAAGAATTCTGCAGACACCGATGAACAGTGAAGCACAACATCATAAAGTAGAAAGTGTGGAGCACAAAGGAATTGAATTGATACATTTATTAGAGAGGTATTGTATGTAAATAGATCTAAAAATCTGCAATTCAAAGTTGCATTAGAAATAAGTCATTATGTTTTAGTTTAACCATTAAAGCATTAAGTCTCTTAATAGAGTAGGACTTAACAGTATTCTATAATTGAGGTATATCCTAAAAAATTACCAAAAAGGTTGATTCATGATAGTAGCATTGGTCTTACCTAAAGCCTATTGACAGTCTAAGAAGGAGGTTGATTCAAGGATGGTAGTAAGATTAGCATAAAGCCTATTGACAGTCTAAGAAGAAGGCTGATTCAAGGATGATAGTGTAGATGCCAGATACTAAGTGACAATGTATGTATAAAAATCCTCTAACAAGGTTGCACTTAACAGTGTGTTTGTAACCTTTAACAGGTTTGGCTCCTAACAAGGCTCACTTAACAAGAGTGAAAATGTGGGGTACCGGTCCTAGTGGTTTTTTCCCTTAACAGGGTTTCCATGTTAAAAACTATGTGCTATGTGTCTATGGTTTATTACTTTATTATTTTATATTTCACATATGCATTTCTAGATTGATTGGTATACTCTACATATTTACTGAGCATCGGTAAATAAGTTTTACTACTTATCAGTAATCAAGGAGATTAAGGACAGACAAGGTAAACTGACAGACAACTAATTATTTCAAAGTATTTCAAGGCATGCATCTTGTAGGGACTTAATAATCTGAGGTGTATTGATTGGTGGATTAAAGTTTAAAGGATAAATTTTTGAGGCCACTGATTCACCCCCCCTCTCAGTTATTACTAACAATTGGTATCAGAGCTTGTGTTCTTAGAAGGAATTAGGTTTCAGGACCTAAGTAAAGATCACAAGATGAACAAATGAGATGTGCCTAAGTTGAACAAAGACAACTTTGCTTCATGGCAAAGCAAGATAAGACTCCACTTATCAGGTATTGGCAATGATATTACCCAATACTTAGATACTGAATATGTGTTTCCTACAGGACCATTGATGGTAGATCAATTGAGAGTGAAGCATGAACATAACTGCATGGTTATAGAGCTTTCTTCCTCACTCTCTGATGCTAAATTTGAAGATGTCAAAGATTGTAAAAGTGAAAAGATAATGTGGGAAAAACTAAAAATTATACATGGAGGTGATACAAATGTTCTGAGAGCCAAGGTAGAAAGCCTTAGAGGAAAGTTTGATGATCTCAGAATGAAAGAAGGTGAAAACATCACACAGGACAACATAAGAATTAAAGAAGTAGTCAATGCTATATGAGGCGTTGGAGGTACACTTGAAGAGGAGACAATGATAAGTAAAATCTTAAGAACCTTATTGCCTATATATGCTATTAGAGTCTCTGCTATTAAAGAAATGAGAAAAGTAGAAAATAATACAGTCACTCTTGATAGCCTAATTGGTAGACTGATTTCATTTGATATGAATAACTTTGATAATAGTGTCTTACCAAGTTTAGAGTCTGCATTTAAGTCTTCTATGAGAATAAGCAAATCTAGTCAGAGAAACTCATCTAGAAGAGACAGTGAAAGAAAAAGTGAAGAAGAAGATCTAGATGAAATAGAAGCACTCATGGTGAGAAGAATGCAAAGAGGCAAAGGTAAATACAAAGGCAAGTTACCACTTGTATGTTTTAATTGTAAAGAGATTGGACACTTTTCTGCAAGATGTCCTAAAAAAAAGAAAAGATGATAGAAGTGATAACAGATCTTTTGAGAAGAAATCTAGCAGAGGTGATAACAAAGATTACAGAGGTTACCGATGATCAAAAATAAATGATACCTGAGATTACAAGGATAAAGGAAAAAAGGATAGCTATCTAGCTACTTGCAAAGATGAAGATACTGACACCAAACTGGATGATGACATCGAGATAGTATTTGTAGCTATGAAGGATGATTCAGATGAAGATGAAAGGTATGAAGAAACTACACTCATATCTAATATTAGTAATAATGATATCTGGATTATAGATAGTAGCTGTACTGACCATATGACCAGTGAGAAAGAAAAGTTTAATATTTTTGAATACTATAATGGTGGTACAGTTAGAATGGGAAATGATACACCTTGTCAAATTGAAGGTAAAGGAACAGTAATGTTGAATAACCTGATTAAATGTCAAAATGCTTATTGGGTAAAAGGATTGAATTATAATTTGTTGAGTGTTTCTCAGCTAAATAATTTAGGTCACAGAGTAGCATTTGAGAACAAGAAGGCAAAGATCTTCAATGAATCAGGAAAACTAGTTGGTACCAGTGAACAGACCAAAGGTAACTTATTCTATTTGAATGATACTAATCCCACTTGCCTAATGACTAGGAACAAAGACATATGGTTGTGACATAAAAGATTGTGACATGTGAATTTTGACAACATGATGAAAATAAGAAGGAAAAGAAGTGTAAGAGGCTTACCGACGATGACAAAGCCAGACAACCATGTGCAAAAATTGTCAAAAAGGTAAAATGACAAAGTCTAGTTTCAAAAGTAAAACCCATACATCTGATGACATTCTAGAATTAGTTCACACTGATTTATGTGGACCTATGAGGACAAAGAGCTATTATAGAGATAGATATTTTATTTTCTTTGTTGATGATTATTCTAGAATGATGGTAGTCATGTTTATAAAAGAAAATTTTGAAGCATTCAAGATGTTTAAATGGTACAAGGCTATGGTAGAAAAATAGAGTGGTAAGGATCTAAAATGTTTAAGATCGGATAGAGGAGGACAATTTATATTAGATGAATTCAATAATTTCTGTAATGAGCATGGTATTAAAAGATAGGTTTCTACACCAAGAACACCACAGAAAAATGGGATTACTGAGATAAGGAACAAATCAATAATTGATTGTGCAAGAACATTGATGATAGAGAAGGACATCACCCAGATCTTCTGGATGGATGTTGTTAGCACTGCTATCTATACACTTAACAAAGTACAATTGAAAAAGGACTCAAAGAAGACTCCTTATGAGCTATGGTATGGTAAAACACCCAATGTAAGTTACTTCAAAATATTTGGCAGTCAATGTTATGTCTTAAAAGATAATAGAAATGGAAAGCTTGACGCCAAAAGTGATGAAGGTATTTTTCTGGGGTATTCTATCAAGAGCAAAGCTTTTAAATGTCTAATCAAGGCTTCTAACAAAATAGTTGAAAGTGAAAATGTGAAGATTGATGAATTTGTAGAAAAGAATGAACTAGAAAGCACAAAAGAACCAGAGGACTACAACAAGTTTGTATACTATGAAGAACCCATAACTCTACCCGAGCAACAATGCTTAAATCCAGAACAATAGAATGTTGCAACCGACGGTCAGAATGTTGTTAACGATGGTGAGGATAATGATCAAAATGATGTGCAAGGTAATGAAGATCAAATTGATACACAAAGATTTATACCTGTACTTGCAAGATATGTAAGAAGGAACCATCCAGAGGACCAGATCATCGAAGATAAGAAAGATGGTACAAGAACAAGAAGTAAGTCTTTGAACTCAAATTGCTTAATTTGTGAGTTTGAACCAATATCTATCAATGTTGCACTAGATAATGAAGAATGGATAAGTGCTATGAATGATGAGATTGAATAGATTGAGAAGAACAAGACATGGTCACTTGTGCCAAGACCAAATGAAAAGAATGTCATCGGTACAAAATGGATATTCAGGAACAAACTAAACGAGAATGGAGAAGTCACAAGGAACAAAGAAAGACTAGTATGCAAGGGGTATGCATAAGAGGAAGGTATAGACTATGGAGAAACCTTTGCACCCATTGCTATGCTAGAAGGATTAAGAATTCTACTTACTTATGCTGCATACAAAGGATTCAAAGTATATCAAATGGACATCAAGTCAACATTCCTAAATGGAATACTTGAAGAAGAAGTATACATTGAGCAACCAGAAGGGTTTGTGGATCCAAAATAGAGGAACATGGTATGTAGACTTCACAAAGCCTGGTATAGATTGAAACAAGCTCCCAGAGCCTGGTATGAATGACTTCATTCCTATCTAATAAGTATTGTATTCATGAGGACTAGTGAGAACAGTAATCTTTATTTGAAAGAAGATACTAATGCTAACACTTTGATTACTAAAATATTTGTTGATGACATCATATTTTGAGGCAATGATATGCTATGCAAATTGTTTGCTGATGAGATGAGAAAAGAGTTTGAGATGTCTATGTTTGGAGAGATCAAGTTTTTTCTTGGTCTATAGATCTTTCAACAAAGTGAAGGTATTTTTATTACACAGTCCAAATACATCAAAGAAGTCCTAAAAATAATCAAGATGGAATATTCCAAACCTGTTGGAACACCGATGGCTACTAGATGAAAATTAACAAAGGAAGACAAGATAACAGAGGTAAATCAAACTCTGTACAGATCAATGATAGGAAAGCTCATGTATGGTGTACACACTAGACAAGTTATTGCACATGCAGTAGGAATTGTTTCTAGATTTTCTACTAACCCCAGGGAATCACATATAACTACTGTAAAAAGAATTCTAAGATATCTGAAGAATACTGAGGAATTTGGATTATGCTATAGAAGAGAAGGAAAATTTTAACTAAAAGTGTTTACCGACGCTGATTGGGCTAAAAATATTGATGACTGAAAGAGCACAACTTGAGGAGCATTCTTTATGGGTGACAAACTTGTCACATGGATTATCAAGAAGCAAGGATGCATCTCTCAGTCTACTGCAGAAGTAGAATATGTTGTTGCTACTACAAACTACTCAAATATTGCATGGATCAAATAGTTACTGGAAGGTATGCATATGAAGATCATAGAACTAGTGATTATCTATTGTAATAACACCAGTGCAATAAAAATTTCCAAGAATCCAGTCATGCATGCAAAGAATAAACACATTACCATCAAGTATCATTATTTAAGAGAACAAGTTCAGAAAAAAGAGGTGATACTTGAATATGTGCAATCAAAAGAACAATTGGCTGATATCTTCACCAAGCCACTGCACAAGGATACATTTGAATACCTGAGAAGAAGACTAGGGGTCAAACCCATGTCTACCAGTCATTAAAAGGACTGAAGGCTGCATCAACCATATATTATCAGAATATCATTCATGATTGATGCAAGCAGAAGATGAACTTCAAAGCTACACCTATATATAGAAAGGTATATATCAGAACCGAGCACCAGAGTATATTGTTATATTGATGATGGGTAAGGGAAATTCAAGGAATATATTATGGATAGAAGAAAATTGTTTAACATTAATGTCAGATATTTGTAAAATATTTGTTTGGCATTGTTGTCAAAGGGAGAGAATATATCCATATTATCATCAGTAACTATTCATTATCAAATTACTCCAAACAGTGAGGGATCATATCCATAGGGAGAGAATTTGTATAAAAGTTGCAAATAAAAGACAGCGACATAAAAAAAAAGAACAGTCAAAAGAGAGAAATTGACACAAATAGAGGACACAACACATCAGAAGAAGAAAGACAGAAATTTGCAAGAATCAAATCTAAGCTAACACAAAGCTTACCGGTGGTCAGACATTTTTATCAGTTATCAAAACAAACTATTTGGTAATTTGATGAATCTCAACAATTGTATTTCATATTGTATTAGAAATAGTATAGTGTGATAATATAGTATTTTGCCATCAATGCCAAAGGGAGAGATTGATGACATGTAATTGATTGAATTTTTGATAAATTGAAGATGATGCAAGACATTAAACCAGATAATGGTTTGTATTGTCATTGATGTCAACTTGATATCATCTGTACGGTCATGTAAATAATGCCAAAGACTTCAAAGAATCAATGGAACAGATATTATGCTTTCAACAATGCATAAAATTCAAGTATTCACTAAGTGACAGACAACACCGACGGAGTGCACATCATCGATAAAGAGAGAGATAAAGTCACACTAATGCCCGACAAGCAGAAGGTAGTGTTTCCTGACGAGAAAGATCCAATGATGCCCGACGGATGGAGATCTCAAAGCTAACTGAAGTTACACTGATGAAACTAGCAGTTGTCACCGATGACAAACTGTAGAATTGACCGATAGAACAAAGAGATTAGAAAATGAAAAAATATCTAGCTAGCAGAGCTTAAGGATAGACTTAACTAATTGTTTTATTTGACCACAGTTAAGCAATTGATTTATACAGTTGGCAAGAAGATAACTATGAGATAAATCAGGAGTTAAAGCCATAAATCAAATTGGCTGGATTGTTTTACATGCCAAGAATCAAGAATCAATAATTAAGGAATATCATGTCTATATAAGAGACAAGCATAATTCATTTCCACAAGAAATTAGATACATGAAAGGGGAGTGAATAGAAATAAGATGCTGAAGAGAAACTGGTTAAGGATAAACTTCATACAGTCTTATTTAATCAAGCTAAGGGAGAGCTATGGAATTCTCCAGACACCGACGAACAGTGAAGCACAACATCACAAACAAGAAAGTGTGGAGCACAAAGGAATTGAATTTATACATTGATCAAAGAGGTATTGTACATAAATAGATTTGAAAATCTGCAATTCAAAGTTGCATTAGAAATAGGTCATTATGTTTCAGTTTAACCATTGAAGCATTAAGTCTCTTAACAGAGTAGGATTTAACAATCTTCTATAATTGAGGTATATCCTAACAAATTACCAAAAAGGTTGATTCATGATAGTAGCATTGGTCTTACCTAAATCCTATTGACAATCTAAGAAGGAGGCTGATTCAAGGATGGTAGTAAGATTAGCATAAAGCCTATTGACTATTGACAGTCTAAGAAGAAGGCTAATTCAAGGATGGTAGCATAGATGCCAGATACTAAGTGACAACCTATGTATAAAAATCCTCTAACAAGGTCACACTTAATAGTGTGTTTGTAACCTTTAACATGGTTGGCTCCTAATAGGGCTCACTTAACAAGAGTGAAAATTTGGGGTACCGGTCCTAGTGGTTTTTTTCCTTAACAGGGTTTCCATGTTAAAATCCATGTGTTATGTGTGTATGGTTTATTACTTTATTATTTTACATTTTACATATGCATTTCTGGATTGATTGGTATACTCTGTATATTTACTAAGCATCGGTAAATAAGTTTTACTACTAATCAGTAATCAAGGAGAATAAGGACAGACAAGGTAAACCAACAGACAGTTAATTATTTCAAAGTATTTCAAAGCATGCATATTTTAGGGACTTAATAATTTGAGGTGTATTGATTTTTGGATTAAAGTTTAAAGGATAAATTTTTGAGGCCACTGATTCACCCCCCCTCTAAGTTATTACTAACATAAGCGTGTTTAAATGAGTGTTAAAGACATAATTACAAACATATTACAATAGGTGCATGGCCATTGGAAAACAAAATATTATACGCTAATCAAAATCTAAAGTTGACTTCATTCTTTTTTTTTTTGAACTGCTAGTGGCACTTGAACTTGCTATAGCTTCTCCGTACTGTCATATCTTACTATGCGTGTATAGAATAAGCTTAGTAACATATTGTATAGTCAGAAAATGGAAGAAATTCCATGGTAGACTAGTTTAGCCTTCTGAGTAAGTGGTTTTGGGGTCATGTCAAGCACCTTTAATGGGTCCCTGATTTAGACCTAGATTTCCCCCTATTCTACCCCAATTCTCCACCTTTCTCTAGCCAATTTCTAGCATTCTGGACTGCAAATCTGAGATCTTTGACCTCAGGGTCAGGGTTGAACTTTTGGGTCTATGTTGACCTTGAACTTGACCTAGGTCAAGGTCAAACTCACCCCTGACCAAGGTCAAGGTTGACCTCGACCTTGACCCAGGGTCCAGATTTTAGGGTCCCATAGTTTCTGGATGTCAGTCTTTGAAAAACGTTAATTCCCGCTATCGGATTGGTTGTTTCGGGTTCTGAAATGATGATTCCTAAATTATATTTAATATAGGTCCTCTCCTAGGGTTAAAGGCTTTAATGAGAATTTAATTCTCCTATGTTAGCCTCCTTAGAAGATTATGCCCTAATTTCATATAAAGGGAGCCTTTCTCCTCTCATTTTCTCTAAGCGAAAGAAAAGTTAAGAAGTCTAAACTCTAATTCCTCTATTGAAGCCTAAGAATCATCGAGCGAAGATTCAAGAAAGAAATCAAGAAATATTTGAAACAAGGATTCATCCATCATCAAACATTCAACCATCCCTTCATCAAAGAGATCCATGGGAGGCCATTGAAGGATTCAAGCTACATAGTGCCCTTTTTGGTGATCTCTCCATCCACTTTCTTCCAAGCCTCTTCATAATAAAGAATACATTCAATATTTGGTGTTGGATATCAACAATAAATTGATCGAAGACATCCTGCATTCTAAATTCTAGATCCATTGGTGCATACATACTTGTGGATTCAAGGATTCGAATCCTCCATAAGGACTTTTAAAAGCAAGGTGAACTTATGCATTTACTTTGTTTACTTCTGCAATTTCAATTATATATTTAAGGTTAATTCAAAAATTGGGGTTTGACCAAGGCAAACCCATTCCCCCCCCCCCCAAAAAAAATCTCTTTTTCTTGTAGGTACAGGTTTAGGACTGTAGATTTGA
Organism: Thuja plicata; assembly: GCA_018584345.1. Classification (NCBI taxonomy): domain Eukaryota; kingdom Viridiplantae; phylum Streptophyta; class Pinopsida; order Cupressales; family Cupressaceae; genus Thuja; species Thuja plicata. Next base: position 609,952 of record MU228320.1, on the reverse strand, counting down.
GCTCGGATCTGGATACCCTTTTCAGCGAACTATCGGGATCCGCAAATAGATTTTCTGTCAAATCTGTGCTGGTTAGGGTCAAGATTATTGGGTCAACATTGAGATTAGTGGGTCAAGGTCAAGATTTTTATCAAGACAGTGTCGGATCAGAAAAATATTTGTAGGTTTTGTTCGTCTTTGTGTTTCCTTTCCAGATAATACTTTGGATTTTCCAGAAACTGAGTACAGACCTCAGAAAACAACATTCTTTGATATGAAATTCTTTAAGGTTAGTACTTCCTCTCATCCTTTTCAATTACTATTATATATCATATCTCTTTAATTATAAAATAGAATTTAAGATCTTCTTCATTTCTCTCATTTCCAAATGATTGATTCACTTGTGCATTGATCCTTCTTTTGGGTTAATCAACTTGGATCTTTCATTTGTGCATTTGGGGATAAAAGAGGAACATCTTATC
>MU228320.1:575579-603856 GCA_018584345.1 Thuja plicata | reverse complement strand
ATCCTCCACAAGGACTTTTACAAGCAAGGTGAATTTATGCATTTACTTTGTTTACTTCTACAATTTCAATTATATATTTAAGGTTAATTCCAAAACTAGGGTTTGACCAAGGCAAACCCCTCCCCCCTAAAAAATAAATCTCTTTTTCTTGCAGGTACAGGTTCAGGATTGTAGATTTGAGCTCAGATCTGGATACCCTTTTCAGCGAACTATTGGGATCCGCAAACAGATTTTCTGTTGGACCTGTGTAGGTCAGGGTCAAGATTATTGGGTCAGTGGTGAGATTAGTGGGTCAAGGTCAAGATTTTTATCAAGACGGTTTTAGATCGGAAAAATATTTCTGGGCTTTGTTCATCTCTGTGTTTTCTTTCCAGATCATACTTCAGATTTTCCAAAAATAGAGTATAGACCTTAGAAAACAATATTATTTGATATGAAATTCTTTAAGGTTAGTACTTCCTCTCATCCTTTTCAATTACTATTATATATCATATCTTTAATTATAAAATATAATTTAATATCTTCTTCCTTTATCTCATTTCCAAATGATTGATTCACTTGTGCATTGATCCTTCTTTTGGGTTAATCAACTTAGATCTTTCATTTTTGCATTTGGGGATAAAAGAGGAACATCTTATCTTCCTTCCCCCTACATGCTTAATCACATTTCAATACACATTCAAAACAAAACTAAATTAAATGTAAAGGTTAAGGAAATACACCCCTAATAAATCAAACATAACCAAAATTTTCTTCCTTTACACGTATCATAAAGATTAATTATAAGGGTGCATAGTCTAACTCGATCATATGCATGTGCGCTAGTGCACTGATCAACTATATATCTCTATTCTATTCTATTTTCTATACTTAGCCAAATTTTGATCTTCAAAGTTTGTGAACTTACTTTTCAAAACTTCATATAACTTTGTTGCCATAATGACAACACAAAATTAGTCATATAAACCCTGAGTTTCAACTTGCCAACAATTTCTTATGGATCAAGAAAAGCATAAATGATGGATTTAATAAGTTAAACTGATTGTATTAATGAAAACTAGGAGATCAAGGTCAAGTTGTAAACCTTTGATCTTAGAGTTATTGAAGAAAAGTGTGAAACCTAATTAGGTCAAAATATTGTATAAATAGATGTATTAATCAATCAAGAAGATGATGATTTTAGCTACCAAGGACATCTATGGATCAGACAGAGGTTTTCATGCAGAAGGACATAAAAGAAGAATTTAGTTATGAAGAAATACACTCAAGGCTACTAAGAAAAATACAGGTATTATTCATCACAATAGGTGATACATATATTTTGTGAACTTAATGGATCTATAATTAGAAATTCAAGATTGCAAGCTATCAGGTCATACATATTTGTTACTCTCTAACAATTGTAGCAAGAAGTAAAATTCTTCAAGAAGGTGCACTTAACAGTCTTTATGTAAATCTCTTAACTGAGTGTACACATAAATTATTTTTCTAAAATATCTTAACCAATTAGACTTAAGAATTCTGACATGTTACTCCTAACAAGGTAAGATCATTAGAAGTGATCACAACTTGTATCTGTAATAGGCACCTTCCATTTTGTAGATAGTGAATCTTTGTGGGTTTCATCCCCACCATAGTTTTTACCTTCTAACAAGGGTTTTTGTATTATCAAATACTTGTGTCATGTGTTAATGAATTTCATGAATGTTTCAATGTTTGTTTTCATACATTTACGTTTAAGCTATGATATTGCATGCATGGAGTAGTAAAGAAAGAATAGTCGATTATGCAAGAAATGATTACTAAAGGTTAATTGAGCAAAGTTTTTAAGGGAACTAATTCACCCCTCCCCTCTCAGTACACACCCTTCCATTATTCCAACAATTTCTATCAGAGCTAGATATCTTATTTAAAAATTTTAATCACTTGAGAGAAAAGATCATACAATGGAAAGGTATAAGCTTGATAAAAATATTGAGAATTAGAAGTTGCAAATACAGATTTTCTTTGAGTAGTACAAAGAAGCAAGAATAAAAAATGAAAGAGTGATTGGCTGAAAGAAAAGTCATGACATCTTTCTACAATGAAACTAACTATCATGAAGAAGAGATACCTAACCTATTTGATTTATCTAGATCTGGATCTGGTAATACATTTGACACATCTGAAGGAACCATTGCAGATCTAAATGAAGTCAATCAACATATGACTGAATAAGTGAAAGTACTATAGATCTGTCAAGAGACACAGAAGGTAAGAATGATTGATGTTATGAATACTGCGAGACAAGATGAAAAAGAAAGAACTTTGGCTATTGATGATAGGAGAAAGATTACTGAAAATTGAAAGAGAAAGAATCTGAGATATAGAGACTTACTTAACAACACATTGAGATCACCAACCAAATAGTTCTTATGTTCTTATGAGTAATGATGCCAACTGAGTAAACATAGAACTCGATGGAAAATTGGAAGCTATTGGTGAGCTAAGAGAATAAAATGAGAAACTGAAGCATGAAGTAAAGATTCAACAACAACATAATTTGATACATTGATACACTTTTTGATGATCTTGATAGAGACTCAAGATATTATGTTTATGATGATGATTATATTGTATGGATTACATTTTGATATGGATTAGGCCTAGAACATGTGGTTGATTTTGATTATACATGTTTAGATAGGTAAATTGATGAGAGGATCAGATCATGATTAGACTTGATTATTTCATGGATGTTATGTCATGATGATTATGGAATTATTATGTTTTAAACATTTTTGTATGAAAATTGTAATTAGGAATTTAATTCTTCTTATTGATTAATGTTTCTAAGTATGAATTGAATATGTATATTGCATGTGATTTTATTATCTTGGAATACTAATGCTTAAGTTTAGTGTGTAGGAAAGAGAACCATGGATCAGTTGGAGAATCAATAACCAACCATATGTGAAAACTTTCAAGCCAAGGTTGAACCTAATGAAGAGGTTTGAACCTCATTGTTAAGTGATTTTATTCATGACCATAAAATTGTAGGTATTTATTAGGTGTTTTCATTATGTAATTAGTGACATGTCAATGTTGTATTATGTCATTTTATAGTGTCACTTGACACTCGTTATGTGTTTATGTAATGACATGTCTACTAAGGTTGTCAATGTAAACCTAAGCCTAACTAATTCATTAGGAACCTAATTAAACCCTTTGTTGGAGATACTTGCAAAGTTCCACCAAATTGATTGTTTAGATTTATTTCTTTTCTAGCCACTTCTAGAGGCCAAAAAGAGGTCCTAAGGGTCTTGGTGGGTGGGTATAAGTTGGAGGTGTTTTTAGAGGCCCTTGGTAGAGTTAGTGGGTGCTCACCCACTCTCTAATTTTAGAGACATTAGGGTTTGGATGAAGAAAGGATAAGGGATTGGGATCTTCTCAAAATTCATTTGCCATAACACATTGTGAAGGTTGGTCTCCATTGCCATGAAAGTGCTTTTTTTTGTTGCAAGTAGATTTGTATGTTTATTTTCATTCTCTTGCATATGTGAAATGTATTGTAATGTTGTAATGTAAGGGAAAGAGATTTTGGGTTTGAATTCTTTCTTATGGTTTTATCTTTGTTTTTTAGTATGGGAGTTTTGTGAAAAGTGTGATGGAATTACTCAACCTTGGATAGGGAAGAAGTGGCCATGTATGGGGGAAGGGGTTAGTTGGATTCCATGATAGTGTAGAATCTCTTCTCATGGAGAGAAGAAGGAAAAAATGCAAGGTGTATGGGCCCTTGCATGCCATTGTATTTGATCCAAATTTTGGGGGAGATAAGGAGAAGATTTGATGAAAGGATGTATGTGGTTTTAGACTTGAAGAGGCATGATTATTTAAATGTATTATTTTGGAATTATCCTACATGTAAATCCACCTTCGCCCCTTGTTATGGGTTCATGGTGAATCCATTTGTGCAAACCTTGGGAGGGAGTTCTTGTTGTTGTATTCATGTATGTGGATGTGTGATTGTTACCCGTTGGCTACCGATTCTCCTAGATTGGGGGTGGTCTCCTTGAGACCTAGGATGGGAGGTCAACTTCCCATGGTTCTCCTCATGTATTTATAGGTTTTGAAGTCAAGATGATTGTGGAAAAAGCTTGGGAGAAATCTCTATTTTGGTGTAGTTGTGTGAGAGAAACTTTAATGTTGTATGGTTACTCCTTTGTATTGAGATTCATTTCTTGTTAAAGTGTTGTAATGTCCATATTTAAAGCTTTGTCAATTAAGATGTGAAGAGCTCTTATTCATTATGTAATAGTTTTCATAGCATTTAAAATCTTGTGGATTTATGAATTTGGTAATCTCTATAATGTATTTGATTGTAAGTTTCAAGTTAAAACACTTCATTCTTCCTTTGGAAATCTGAATTCTATTTCAATACCTGATCATTACTCTACCTTAAAATTTTCATTGCAACCTCAATCCTTGAAAAGAAGAGATAAACTTGATAACAATAGAAAATCAAACAAGTTACTATATTAATGTAAAAATTAACTAATACCAATATCAAATTTCTTATTCACATAGTGTATTGCACTAACAAAATAATTCAAAAGTATACAATTAACTACTCTAACAATAAAATCAAGAAATCAATATAATAGAAGCCAAAACCAGATATTACCCATGACACTTTCCAAATTTTTAGAGCAAAAATACTCTCTGAAAAATGTATGGGGAGGGATTTAATTCCCTCTTTACACAGAATATTCCCTTTGTATTCCCCTAATTTAACCCCCCCTTAATTACCCCCTAATTACCCTTTAGTGCTAATACATGGGTTTTAATAAATAGGGAGGCTTAATGTGTTTCACCCATCCCCGTGGGCCCCACACATACCTCCTTCCTTACCCTTTTACCCCTTTATTTGGGCGCAAGTAGAGGACTGGTTTAAATAATAGAAAGGAAACATAAAAAAAAGGATGTTATTGCAAGCAAGTATTACCTTGGTTTGCACTCTCATGGGTCCCACCAACATACTTATTTTCTCCTTACCACCATAGGTTTTTTGGGTCTGACATGGGAATAAATGCATATTCCTCTATGACAAGTAAGCCTCCCATTTCATGCAAAATTCCTTGCCTTAATATGTTAACTTTACTTTAAAACTTCTGCACATTGAAAAGGGAAACAGTAATGTGGTCCCCACCTCCCTTGAAACATGCAATGCCTTTTCAAAAGGCTCCTCCTTCATAAATTTCGTAGGTCTTGGGAAAGGTTTGGGTTTTCCCACACCCCACCCACTTGGAAAGTAGGCCTTGGGAATAGGGGTGATGGGTGATGTAATAGTTGGTTAGGTAGATAGGTTAGGATTAGCAGGGTTGTTTAGGTTAGTTGATTACAATTAGTGATTAATAGATTTTTTTTAATCATGTGCAGATTTAATTAGAAATGAATCAACTTTAAAAAAAAACTATAGTCTATTTTATCCTATGGTAAATTACTTAAAATAGATAGTTAAAGTTAGTTAAATAGATTTAAAAAATGTGATGGCTCTACTTTTCTCGACTATGCACATCTATATTGTCAAGTCTTTGGACTCTCAAATTAGTTTTTTCAACAAAAATAGGTATGCAGGCAAATATCTGCATGGTTGGAACCTGAGGCGCGTAAAGGCTTCATCACAGAGCTCGACCCCTAGGGCTTCCCACAGGACTTCACAATAGAGAAATATTGGTTTTTTGCATTCGGTCACTAAGCACAAGGATGACTGGGAAGTACAACATTTTTCCCCTAGAGGTATTTCTAGGGCATCATCATAGGAGATGCATATAATTTCTTAGGATGATTCTTGGTTACCATCACACAAACAAAATGCCAGGAGGGATAAAAATCATTACATGAAGTCTAGAGTGCTGCATTTCTCATAGAAACATGTGCCTTTTTCTCTGCCTCTCAACAATAAATTTGATGAACTCAGTACAGAGATAGCTACTATATATTCTCCACCCCATAAATGCCTACCAAGTCTAAAAAATGATATTTGGCGGTGTGATGTAGTTTAACCCATAGTGATCACAGCCTCATCAACAGGAAGTTGGTCCAGAAAGGTAAACAGGGCCAATTAGAAGTGAAGCCCTCTACACCCTAGCATCACAGTTTTAAAGGCACAGTCCCCACTCTTGAATTAGATCATTGGATAGCAACAGCCTTGCACTCCCATGGTTTATATTCCCCTTCACATAAGCGATCTAACAAAGGGTTTCTTCTAGATCTCAAGGCAGTGCAATTCACTGGTAAGAGGTGCGTTCCTGATAGTAATCCCAGGACAGGTAAGACTACCCCAAATATCTCTCCAGATAATGCAAGCTCTCTACAATTAGATATTAAAGATGACACTATAGAAGATATACAAGCATCATGTGCAGATTATGGAGTGATTTTTAGATGGAATGGCTCAAGAGGTAATCACAGATTGGCTCAAATCCATTTGGCATCAAGAGGTAACTATCTCTTTTCTCCCTGAAAATTTCTTATCTCTAGATTTCAGTTGTAAAGAACTCAAGAATGAAACCCTTAAGAATGGATGCCCTAAATTTAGGAATATTGGTTTTTCTATGTTAGAATGGACCCCCTTTTTTAACCCCATTAATCTTAGAGACTTTAAGGTTTCTAGAGAAATCTTGCTTAAAAATCTACCATTGGAATTATCTTCAGAAGATACACTTAAGAAAATTGGTAATTGCGTAGATTTGTATGTTGGATCCATAATTTTAGACTGCTATGTTGCAGAAAAAACAATTATAGTCAAAATGAACATCAATATTAAATCAATACCTCATATTAAGATATGTTTTAAAATAGCATCTCATACCATTATGCCAAAAATCATAGAAAATTACATAGCGGATGAAGTTGAGGATGATTATTTGGCTTCCCCATCCTCCCAGCCCAATAGCAAGATGGCTGCCTCACCATCCCTACACCCAAAGGCTAAAGTATCTTTCTTCAAAAACAAAGGGGGCTTTATGATCACACCTGTTCCAACCTGCAATTTGTTCTCCCCCATTAACCTAGCAAACCAAAACCCTATAGAAACACGGTAGTCTAATATCAATATACTAAGCTTATCCCCCAAATGCCTTAATTACTTGGAACCCGCATTAGCTTCAGAAACCCTTGATCTCTAAATTAAGGTGATTGAGGACAAAATGCACTTAGTTGGGGGTATTATGGAAGATCTTAGAGTGGCTCAAAGAGAAATCAGAGAAGAAATTAACCAGTGGCATATAGAGAATGTCCTTAAAAACAAAGAAAAGAAGGATTCTATATACAAAAATTCTGGAAATAATGACCTTCTCATCCCAGCTCAACCAGAAGTAGAAGCATCTAGCCCTAAGTTTGGATCTATTCCTTTAACCACCTTAGAAGATTTTGGTAAAAATCTTATAGAATTTGAGGACTCTGTGGTTAACCTTATGCTAGGACAGGAGGACCTAGACTTTACAGGTATGGCAGAAGGAGCACATATGAACAACGAACTCACTATAAACAATGATGATATCAGAGATTGCTTAAATGGAATTATAAATAGTGATAGGCAGTTAGGTAAAGAAACAACCAGGGAGGGTCTTTCTAGTCTGATAACCTGCAAGATCAAGAAAAAAAGAGGCAGGAAGTCCATCAATGAATTAAGAGCTTTAGACGGTAATGCGGAAAATGAACCAAAACTATCTGAATTACTGAATGCTGGGAAGGGGAAGAACCTTCCCTAGTTATAATGAAAATCACATCCTAGAATGTTAGGGGTCTGAATGCCCCTAACAAACAAAGGATAATAAAAAGATATCTTAATTTATTCGAGTCTGAAAATATAACACTACAAGAAACCAAGTTAAATAAGGAAGAAAGTTTGAAGTTTAGTCAAAAATTGGGTATTTGAAAATCTAAAATTGTCACCTCTTCTGGAGCTTCAGGAGGGCCGGTTTCTCTATGGGATCCTAGGAAAGTAGTAGTGGAGATAGTCTCTAAACATAATAACTAGCTCCTTTTAGCAGTTAGCAGTATAAAGACTAATTTAAAATTTAATCTTATCAATATTTATGGTTCGGTTCCTAATTCTGAAAAGAGGGAAATATGGCAGGAAGTTCATGATCAACTATCACAAAACACAGAAGACATTCATATCCTTGGAGGATATTTTAATGCTATCCTAGATAATAAATAAAAATATGGTGGATCACAATACATCTCGCAAGCTCAAAAAGATTTTAGTCAATGGGTATCAGACAATAACTTAACAGACATTAACACTAACAATGGACTATACACTTGGAACAATAGATGACCAGGCTTTAGTTTTATAGCAGAAAGACTGGATAGATTCTTGATTGGAGAAGATTTAGGGACTTTTAATCATAACATAAGTGCGGAAATATTGACAAATGCAAGGTTTGATCACTTCCCAGTTAGACTTTCAATCATAGAAAACTATAAACCACTAAGAAATCCCTTCAAATTTGAATTTATGTGGTTTCAAAATACTGAACTTATGCAACTTATAGAACAATGGTGGAAACAGGCTAAAATTTCTGGTTCTAAGATGTTCTTCCTAGTTGCTAAACTAAAAATCATTAAACATAAGATTTTGGACTGGAAAAAAAATAATTTCAATAATATTTTTGAACAAAAGCACAAGATAGAGGCTGAAATCAATAGCCTAAATAATATTTTCATGGAGCAAGGAATGAATGAGAGTAGCTATTTAAAAGAAAAATATCTTATGGCCAAACATGTCGAAATCCTACTAAAGGAAGAAATTTTCTGGAAGCAAAAATCAAGAGAAACATGGTTAAGAGAAGGGGATTGTAATACAAAATTCTTTCATAACAACACCAATAACAAAAATAAAATCAATAGAATATCTAAGATCAAAAGCGCTAGTGGAGACATTATAGAGGATCCCAAAATTATCTCAGAATATTTTGTCAAATTTTATAGTACTCTCCTTAATAACTATGAAAGTGCCAATCTCAGGGCATAAAATGAAATGTTAGCTTCTATCCCTAAATTAATTTTAGAAGAAGATAATATATGGATGAACAATAAGCTTACTATTGAGGAAGTCAAAGATGCCCTATTCTAACATCACACTGAAAAAGCCCCAGGACCTGACGATTTTCAAGCAGGCTTTTTTCAAAAATGCTGGCACTTTCTTGGGGAAGATATTTGGGGAGCAGTAGAAGCTACTAGAAACTCAGGATCAATTTTATTAGAAATCAATAATACATATTTCACTCTTATTCCAAAGAAAAATGATAGTCAGGAACCAGGAGACTTCCGCCCTATATCCGTATGTAATACCATCTATAAAATCCTTGCTAAATGCCTAGCAAATAGGTTAAAATCCTTACATCCATTAATTATTTTGGAAGAACAAACTAGTTTTGTCCCGAGTTGATCAATCCTGGATGGAATAGTGATAGCTCAAGAAATAGTTCACTCAGCTCAACACAACAAAGAGGCATGTATGCTGATTAAAATAGATATCCAAAAAGCATATGCATGGAAGCCTTTGGCTTTTCCAAACAATGGATTAATCTTATTTTTAATTGCATCTCGACACCCAAAATTTCCCTCTTAATCAGTGGCACTCCTGAAGGCTTCTTCGAAATTTCAAACGATATCAGACAAGGAGACCCACTCTCACCTTTCTTATATGTTATTATGGCTGAAGCATTAGGTAGATCCATTACTAAGGCACACATAGAAGGAAAAATTTTGGGAGTCAAAGTCACAGAGAATGTACCTAACATTACACATCAACAATTTGCTAACGACGCCATTCTTCCTGGAACAAGCACTCGTAAGGAAGCAAAGGCATTCAAAGATCTTTTGGATACCTATGTGAAGGCATATGGACAAAAATTTTATCCAGATAAATCTGAGATCTTCTTCATTAACACCCCCGCAACAAAAATGTATCAGATATGCAATACTTTAGGTTATAAGATTGGTAAGTTTCCATGTAAGTATTTAGGAATACCTTTAGATAAGGGATTACAATGCTCCAAATTATGGTAGAAAGTTGTATCTAAAATCCAATCCAAAAAAGGGAGTTGGAAAGGTAAATGGATCACTAAAGCAAGTAGAGCAACAATGATTAAGTCCATTTTATCAGCCATACCCACATATCAAATGTCGAATCTCCCCCTTCCTTCTAAGATAAAAGCTAGCTTAGATAAAATTTTGAGAGATTTCTAATGGCAAGGTACATCAGAGGATAAAAAGGCAGCTCTTATTAAATGGGATAATTTGTGCAAACCAACCTCCAAAGGTGGGTTAGGATTTAAAAACTTACAGTGGCAGAACAAAGCACTTGGTGCCAAACTTTTATGGAGACTTAGTCAAGAACCCAATGGAAAATGGGCATCTATCCTTTTAAACAAATATATCCCAAATGCAGGTCCCATCAACATTTTTAGAGCTCACTCACATACGAAAGGATCCCAAATTTGGAATTTTATTATAAATACTAGAGCAGTGATCAACAACCAACTTACTTGGGATATTGGATTCGGTAGTAAAGCACTTTTTTGGGAAGACTCTTGGGGAGGCTTCCCTCCCCTCATCAGATCAGGCTTTAGTTTAGATTTTATAGACATATGTAAAGCCTCTATTTGGTATTTATGTTAAGGATTTCCTCACAGAAGATGACAATTTAATATGGAAACTAGTTGAGGACATTCTAGCAGAATTTAATGAGAAACAAAAACTGGAAGACATTCTAAAAAATAGAGCGATCTCTCATAAAACTAGAGAAGATAGATTGATATGGGCTGGCTCTAACAATGGAGAGTATAAAGTCAAGGAAGGCTACAAGTCAATCATTCAAGACCAAAATATGGATACCCTGGATATTCCCCTAAATATATGTTGGAATAAAGCATGTCTCCCCAAGGCTGGAATCTTCTTATGGGCTACTCTCCAAAAGAGAATATTGACTATAGATAGACTCTGTAAAATGGGTTTTGAAGGACCTTCTAGATGTCCTCTATGTGAAATATAGGAAGAGGATGCAAATCATCTCTTACTTAACTGTTCCTACACACAGAACTGCGGGAATTGGCTAAACAATTGTCTAAATTGGTACTTAGCAAAGCCCTATGATATTGTGGACATGCTAAAAGCATGGCCCTCATTAAACAAAGATAGTCTATACAAATATGTATGGGTAATAACACCATCTATACTATTATGGGAAAATTGGAAAGAACGGAACCGTAGAATCTTTGTAGACCAAAAAATGGAATGGTATTCACTAACTAACAAAATTGAAGCAGAAGTTATTGAAGTAATTAATAGTAATCTTAGAAACTTGATCAGCTTAGAAAGTTCATTTAAACAATGGGATAATCACATTAGGAAAAAGTGGCCAAAATTGATAATTCCACCTCTATTTGGCAAGGGTGGGAAAGGGTCAAAAACTGATAGGAGTAATTGTATATGGACTCCCCCCAGAGAAGGGTGGCACAAACTAAACTTTGATGGTGCATCTTGAGGAAATCTAGGGGTAGCTAGAATTGGTGGAATTATCCATAACTGTATAGGAAGTCATCTCAAAATATGCGTCCCCCATCAACCCTACTACTAACAATATGGTTGAATGTATGGCTGTCTTAGAAGGTCTAAAATGCTGTGTTAAATTAGGATTGACAAAATTAATTATTGAAGGTGATTCACAGGTAATTATCAATGCAATAAGAAGAAGGAATACCCCAATTGGACTCTTAATTCAAAGATAGAAGACATTATTAAAATCCTTGATACAATACCAGACTATGAAGTCAAGCACATATACAGAGAAGGTAATGTAGCAGCCGACCTTCTTGCCAACCAAGGAGCAAATGGTAAAACCATACAGGTAGACTACTGAGTATCTAGATATTCAATTCTATCCCCTGTCATCATAGAACAATAATGCCTAAAAATAAATAATATTAGTTATAATATATAAGTTACATCATATAGTATGTTTGTTAATAGGTATGAGGTTTTAAGTAAACTTAAACCTCATCTCAATGCATATAATATTGATCCATTTTTAGACTCAATTTGTTAAGACACCAATTTCTTCTGATAATAACAATTATCAGATGGGAAGATAGAGTCACTAACCCTACCCACATGGTGGCAAAATCCGAATGCTTTTACTATATAGCTCTATCCTCAAATTCACTAGAGTCTAGCAAGCATCTATCAGACTAACATCTTCCAACCTACTCACACCTACTATAATGAAGATGCTTGCCAGACCTCATAGAACTTAAGAGGCCAAGGACTGTATCTTAGCATTTGATAAACATAGCTCAGTGTGGAAGAATTTGGTTTAGAACAACAGTCCCTTCAAACTAACAGAATATGCTATGCTCTGCTAGATAGGTTGATAGCGCTTTAGACTAGTAGAGGGATATGGTTTTAAAGAAGGTCTTATAAATTATTTTAAATGTATAGAAAAATAACTAATTACATCTGTTGAGATAATTAAAGGATAGTATTGTCATTAGTTTCATTTAGGTTTGGAGCATAAGCTTATATATCTGCATGATCTAAAAACTGATCCCCTGTACAAATGAATCTGGATATTGTCAAAGCCCGCACTCAGTAGTATAGGTAACAAAGATATTCTTAAAATTTACAATGTGGAGACATACATGACACTTACAATTAAAATTAGAGGTATGATTAAGAAATGTTTAACAGATCTAAACATTTAATGTCGATGACTATTGCATCCAGATTCTATCTGATAAAGTTGTTTTTTTATGACTTAATAGCCTCCTAAGGATATAATATTAGTACCATTTCAGTTATGCTCATAATCAAAAGAGTGGTATTTCTTTTGATAAATTAAATAAGTTAGGACTTAAATGTATGTATCAAAATATCATTTATATGGGATTTAGTTATATTTTCTATCTAAGTGTATATTGGAACTAGAAATTTTGTAATCTAAACCAAAAAGATGAAATGTATAAGGTGTTCTTGTAAGTATTAGCATTTCATAACATCAGTATTTGCATGGTAATATAGAAGCGATATCCAATGAAATGATAAAGATCCAGAAACTTTGAAAGATTGTAGTGCCAACAATTAGACCTTTAGCACATTCATCTTCTAAGAGAAGCTAGAATCTCATTAGTATTCAAACTATGCTTATACAATGCCTGAGAACTACATTTTTTCAATATATAGGTCTTAAGTTTTAAATCAGTGATATGTGTAACACCTTATGATAATATCATTAGCAATCTTAAAATAGAAGATATATATAATTTCTAAAAAAGCAAGATTCATATTTTCTCACGACATAACAAGCATATTTTTGGAGCATAGTTTTTGTCTGTATACAGGGTAGCAAAGCCAAAGGGATTAGAGTAGACAAGATCTTCACTTCCTAGTTGCAATCTCAAGCTGACAACAAGATAGAACTAGTATGGGTAAGAAACTACAATCATACCTATCAACAAATCAACCCCTCTGCAGTATCATTCGTTATGAGGAGTTCTCCCTCACCTCGACAGCAAGCATTAACCGAGTCTGAAACAAAATTAATATGTAAATGTTAATGAAGGAATGCCTTCATCTGCTAATGTAAATGAGGGAATTCCCTCATAAATTTATTTTGTAATAAAATTCTGGACCTTGGTCCTGGGCTCGACTTGAGGTTTTATTCTCCATTCTTTCCTACCAGTGCCTGCACAGAATGGAATTCTTGTACTATTATTTAAATCATTAATAAAATCTTTGGCTAAGGCCTCTTACCGATCAAAAAAAAATAAAAATTTGTTAAATAGATTTATTTTTTATTGTTTTATTTTAAATCATGTAGTTCATTTTATAGATATATTGTTATGGTGCAGCTTAATTACTAGATTGATAGTTTTAGTTTTTATTTAAAATATATAGATATGGATTATATGTTAATGAGTTTATACTTCGATTATATGCCCTAATTAGAATAATAGTTTAGCATTTCATGTAATTAATTGAAATGGAATAGCCTATCTAAGAAATAGATTTATTCGATTAATTTTAAATGTATAGTTAGTTGTTAATTTAATTTTCATTATGTTAATTGGAATATATTTCTCATGGGTTTAAAAGGGCTAAGAGGTAATTTAATTTTCTCTAGAGGGTAATCTAATTGTTTTCACCAGAGGTTAATTTAATCATTTTTATTGGAGGTTAATTGAATTTTCTATTAGGGGTTTAATGGACTATAGTTGCATGTGTATTTTTGGTTAGGGGGAGAATTTAATTAAAACTGATTTCTGTAGGATAAGAATTAGAATAGATTTTGGTTATTAGATTTAAATTAGTAGTTAATGTCAAAAGAGAATTAGTGCTAGATTTAAATAGATTAAGTGGTAATCAATGTTAAGAATTGAAGTAAATACTAGGTCAACCTACTTCAACATATGTTCTTAACAATTAATTACCAGTATGATACTACACGTGGTTAAACATAAAACCATAGTTAACACAACATGACCCAAGAGTTTATGTAACCCGTATATCAAGTTGATGCTCCAACTCTACATCTGTATGTGGCATAACCCTAATTCAATCTATGAATATATCTTGCAACTCGAAGACTATCATCACCATGTTATCACCTTTTCTCAACACATCCATTGTTAGTTGTATGTACTTGTGTTTTAAAAAAAAAAATTGTCTATGTGTTTTTCCCTAGTTTTGGGCATGACATTTTGGTATCACAGCCAAAGTTTTGACACTAGGAACCTAACACATTATGTTTCAACTCATTCAAAACTTAAATTATTGTGTAGGATGCCTACCATCACCAGAGCTAACCGATGAGGCAGAGGCCGTAGAGCTCCCCATGTTCGGGTAGGACAGGAGGATCCACCACCTCCACCACCTCAGAACCCTAAGCAAGATATTTTGGATGTGCTCCAAAATCTGATTGGGGTAATTTAGCAAAGACTACCACCCATATTTCAGCAGTAGATTCCTGAAAGGGAAGCACATATTTCAGAAGATGATAGAGAAGTTAGCATAGAGAGAAGTAGGAGTCCCCCACCCAGGTCTACTGAGGGTCATGATGATCAGGAGGGTGACTCAGTCATTAGGTTGTAATACCATGCGAGCATGAGATACGTGCCAGAGAGAGAGACCCCTTAGAGATGATGGAGATGAGATCTAAGAGTTATTATGACGCCAACCACCCTTATTTTTGGGATCCACTGACAGGTCAGTAGCAGAGGCCTGGTTACATAGTCTACAATGATGTTTTGGATTGCACCCTTATAGGATTAATCTAAAGGCATGACTTGCAGTTCATCTCCTATGAGAGAAGGCTTCCACTTGGTGGGAGCAAGAGGTGTCCATAGGTGGAGTGAGTATTGACACACTCACTTGGGAGTCTTTTGTAGCCCAATTTTGAGAGAGGTACCTCTCCGAGTATTTCAGATAGAGAGAGATAGAGGAGTTCCATGATCTCTAGCAGAGAGGCCTCATAGTGGCCCAGTATGAGAGTTAGTTTCTCAAGCTCCTTCCCTATGTTGATTACATGAAGGATGAGAAATTGTGTATCCACCATTTCATTAAGGGACTTAATATGTCTCTTTAGGGCATAGTGCACCTAGCCTTTCCTACCACATTCAGAGAGACAATTGAGATGGCACTTGTAGCTGAGGACATCTGTACTAGAATGGAGTCTTGGGATCAATATCAGCATCGAAACCCCTCTGCCCAGTAGTTAGGACACCAGAAGCCCCCTTGGAAAGTGAAACAGAACCACTCAGCAGGATCCTTTAAGGGTCAACAGTCTCAGCAGCAGAGATCTCAGAAGAATTCTAGATAGAGGCCTTCACAAGGTTATCAGGGCTCTAAGCCCAAATAGTGGTAGTCTTAGGGTACTAGACATGATCAGAGGGCACAGACCCCTCAGGCACAGTTGGCTAGGACTTAGTAGTCCTCTAGGGACAGTTATAGTAATTCCAGTAGGACCAGAGGACCACAATAGTCTTGATCACAGGGAGTTCAGATTTAGGCCCGAGGGCCATGTTACACTTGTGGTGGTATCGGTCATATAGAAAAAGAGTGCCCACAGGGACAGTCAGCCAGTGGTCAGAGAGGAGCTACCTTAGAGCCTATAGTTGGAGATATGGGTAGATCCCATAGAGTTTTTACAATGGTTGATAACCACCAGGCCGAGCACCAGGCCACGGTCATAGAGGCCACAGGTATGATTCAGGGTATCAGTGTTTCTATCTTGTTTGATTCAAGAGCCACAACCTCCTTTATATCTCCCTATGTAGTGGAGCATTGCAGGTTGGTGGCAGTTAGATAGGATGTTAGTTGGGAGGTTGAGTTAGCTTCAGGAGCTAGAGTGTCTGTTAGTTCCTTAGTTCACAGTTGTCAGATTCAGATTGGAGACTTAATCATGATGAATGATCTCCGCATTACACCTCTAGGTTATTATGATGTAGTCCTTGGCATGGATTGCCTATATTCCCACATCACCAAGATGGATTGTCGTCAGAAGAGAGTTGAGTGTGTTGATGATCACGATACTTCTATGGTGATATTTGGGGTACAAAGACCTGTATCGCTTTGCATGATTTCTGCTATGCATCTTAGGCGGTGCGTGTAGAAGGGATGTCAGTTATTTGCCATCACCATTAGTGATAGAGAGGAAGATTCAGAGGGGGATCCTTCATTCAAGGATTATCCTATTCTTCAAGAGTTTGCAGATGTATTTCCTATTGAGCTACCTGATATGCCTCCACCTAGGGAAGTTTATTTTCACATAGACCTTGTACCAGGAGTCGAGCCCATATCTAGAGCACCTTACAGGATGACCAAACATGAGATCAATGAACTCAAGATTCAGTTAGAAGAGCTCTTGGAGAAAGGGAAAATTTAGCCTAGTGTATCACCTTAGGGTGCACCAATGATTTTATTGAAGAAGAAGGATGGATCACTTAGATTGTGCATTGATTATCGGTAGTTGAATAAAGTAACAATTAAGAACCGATACCCACTCCCCAGGATCGATGATTTGTTTGATCAGTTGCAGGGTGCCCAAGTGTTCTTGAAGATAGATCTGAAGTTGGGGTACCATCAGTTACAGATTATGGAAAGTGATATCTGCAAGCCTGCTTTTCACACGAGGTATGGTCACTTTGAGTTCACAGTAGTGCCATTTGGACTCATGAATGCTCAAGCTGTGTCCATGAGCCTCATGAATGGAGTATTTCATACATTATTAGATAAATTTGTGGTAGTATTCTTTGATGGTATTATGATATATTATCGCAATGATGAGGAGCATGAGGAGCATCTGAGATAGGCTTTGCAGCATTTGAGATAGAATCAGTTATATGGAAGCTTGTCAAAGTGTGCCTTCTTTAGACCCAAGGCGCATTATCTTGGTCATGTTATATTTAGCGATGGGATCTCTATAGACCCATCAAAGATTAGAGCCATTATGGATTGGCCAGCACCCACCAGTGTCACTGAGGTCAGAAGTTTTATGAGCTTAGCAGGATATTACAGATGCTTCATGGTAGGATTTTCTAGAGTAGCTCATCCCATCATCTCCCTTCAAAGAAAGGGGAAGAAGTATGAATGGATAGAGAAGTGTGAGAGACCTTTATAGGAGCTCAAGAGAGCCCTCACTAGTGTACTGATTTTAGTAGTGTGAGATCCTTCGGCAGATTTTGTTGTATGTATAGATGCTTCACTGGATGTTTTGGGAGTAGTCCTTATGCAGGAGGGTCATCCTATAGATTTTGAGTCTAGGAAGCTAAAGAACCATGAGATTAATTATCCTGCTCATGACCTAGAACTCACAGTGAGGATTCATGCCTTAGTGAGATGGGGACACTTCCTTCTAGGTCACTGAATTGAGCTTCATTCAGTTCACCAGAGCCTACAGTATATCTTTACACAGCCCAATCTTAATGATAGTTAGAGGAGGTGGATGGAGTTTTTGTGTGAGTGTGATTTTGATTTTCATTACATCAAAGGGAAGGAGAATGTAGTTGTATATGCCTTGAGTAGGAGGTGACATGATCTCTCATCTATGACTTCTAGTACAGATTTGAGGGAGCGCATTTTGCATCACTTGACAGAGGATGTATTATATGTGGAGGTTTGTCAGTTTATCTATTCTTAAAGACCCCTTGAGGGGAGATTTGCAGAGTATTCTTTAGAGTCTGATGGACTTCTACATCATAGGGGATGCATCTATGTACCTTCTATGGGTGACTTGTGAGAGTTTATCATTCTTGAGACTCACAAAGCACCTTATGTAGCTCATCTAGGAATTAAGAAGTTGCATGCCGATCTGAGATAGTTGTATCATTAGCCGGGCATGAGATTGAAGATTGCCATCATAGTTGCTAGATGTCTAGAGTGCCAGAGAGTGAAGGCAGAGCACAGTCATCCAGGTGGGCTCCTGCAGCCACATGCGATTGCTGAGTGGAAGTGGGATACTATATCTATGGACTTCATTATTGGTCTCCCTATTTCTTCTCACCTCCATGATGCCATCTTGGTGATAGTAAAAATGTTGACCAAGGTTGCCCACTTCTCACCCGTGCATACTACATTCACAACATGAGACGTAGCTCAGGTATTTTTGTGGGATATTGTCAGACTTCATGGCATTCTCCATAAGATCATCTCTGATAGAGATTCCTTGTTCACATCAGCTTTTTGGAGAGAGATACAGGCAACATTGGGCACTAGACTAAATTTTAGTATGGCATATCACCCTCAAATAGATGGACAGACAGAGAGGGTTAACTAGGTGTTAAAGGATATGTTACATATGTATGTGATGGACCATTAGGGAAAGTGGGAGGAATACCTACATTTGGTTGAGTTTTCCTATAATAATGGACTTCATTCTTCTATAGGTATGCCACCATATGAGGCCTTGTATGATAGACCATGCAGGACACCGCTAAGTTGGAATAGGATCAAGGATAGAGTATCTATTGGAACCCATTTGGTCAAGGATATGGAGCATCAGGTAGTCTTGATTAGATAGTGTCTTAGAGAGGCTGAGGATTGACAGAAGAAGTATGCAGATGTGAAGCGGGTTGATCATGAGTATATGGTTGGAGATAGGGTCTTCTTGAGAGTGCATGTGCATAAGAGTCCAATCCATTTTGGAAAGGGCTCTAAGTTAGTGCCTTGCTTTTTTGGACCTTTTGAGATATTGGAGAGGATAGGAATAGTTGCCTACCATCTAGCCTTGCCACCTAACCTATCACACATCCACGATGTGTTTCATGTATCTGTGTTACAAAAATAAATTTATGATGAGTCTCATGTGATAGATTGGGATGCCCCGCAGGTGGAGTCAGATGGATAGCTAGCACTAGAGCCCATTTGTATTATATCTTGACAGACCCTTGAACTTCAAGGTTGAGAGTGGGACTAGGTTAGGGTCCAGTGGGATTGTTATGATGAGGTCATGGCTTCATTGGAGGACGCAGCACAGATGAGATCTCAGTACCCATATCTTTTTTATGAACTCTAGGAGGAAGTTCATTCCTAGTGGGGGAGGATGTGAGGCCTCACTCCGACCCACCATAGCTCAGTTGATACACTTATTTTGATACATTGATATACTTTTTGATGATCCTGACAGAGACTCGAGATATTATATTTATGATGATGATTATATTGTATGGATTACATTTTGATATGGATTAGACCTAGAACATGTCGTTGATTTTGATTATACATGTTTAGATAGGTGAATTGATGAGAGGATCAGATCATGATTAGACTTGATTATTTCATGGATGTTATGTCATGATGATTATGGAATTATTATATTTTAAACATTTCTATATGAAAAT
The DNA here is from genome assembly GCA_018584345.1 of Thuja plicata. Lineage (NCBI taxonomy): Eukaryota > Viridiplantae > Streptophyta > Pinopsida > Cupressales > Cupressaceae > Thuja > Thuja plicata. The sequence goes on along the minus strand of MU228320.1, from coordinate 583,970 downwards.
TATAATTAGGAATTTAATTCTGCTTATTGATTAATGTTGCTAAGTATGAATTGAATATGTATATTGCATGTGATATTATTATCTTGGACTATTGATGCTCGAGTTTAGTGTGTAGGAAAGAGAACCATGGAATTACTCAGAGAATCAGTAACCAACCATATGTACAAAATGTAAATCCAAGGTTGAACCAAATGAAGAGGTTCAAACCTCATTGTTAAGTGATTTTATTCATGACTGTAAAATTGTATGTATGTATTAGGTGTTTTCATTATATAATTAGTGACATGTCAATGTTGTATTATGTAATTTTATAGTGTCACTTGACACTTGTTATGTGTTTATGTAATGACATGTCTACGAAGGTTGGTAATGTAAACCTAAGCCTAACTAATTCATTAGGAACCTAATTAAACCCTTTGTTGGTGATACTTGCAAAGTTCCACCAAATTGATCATTTAGATTTATTTCTTTTATAGCCACTTCTAGAGGCCAAAAAGAGGTCCTAAGGGTCTTGGCGGGTGGGTAGAAGTTGGAGGTATTTTTAGAGGCCCTTGGTAGAGTTAGTGGGTGTTCACCCACTCTCTACTTTTAGAGACAATAGGGTTTGGATGAAGAAAGGATAAGGGATTGGGATCTTCTCAAAATTTATTTGCCATAATACATTGTGAAGGTTGGTCTCCATTGCCATGAAAGTGCTTTTTTTTGTTGCAAGTAGATTTGTATGTTTCTTTTCATTCTCTTGCATATGTGAAATGTATTGTAATGTTGTAATGTAAGGGAAAGAGATTTTGGGTTTGAATTCTTGCTTATGGTTTTATCTTTGTTTTTGAGTATGGGAGTTTTGTGAAGGGTGTGATGGCATTACTCACCCTCGGATAGGGAAGAAGTGTCCATGTATGAGGGAAGGGGTTAGTTGGATTTAATAATAGTGTAGAGTCTCTTCTCAAGGAGAGAAGAGGGAAAAAATGCAAGATGTATGGGCCCTTGCATGCTATTGTATTTGATCCAAATTTTGAGGGAGATAAGGAGAAGATTTAATGGAAGGATGTATGTAGTTTTAGCCTTGAAGAGACATGTTTATTTTGATGTATTATTTTGGAATTCTCCTACATGGAAATCCACCTTCACCCCTTGTTATGGGTTCATGGTGAATCCATTTGTGCAAACCTTGGGAGGGAGTTCTTGTCATTGTATTCATGTATGTGGATGTGTGATTGTTACCCATTGGAGATCAATTCTCTTAGCTTGGGTGTGGTCTCCTTGAGACCTAGGATAGGAGGTGAGCTTTCCGTGGTTCTCCTCATGTATTTGCAGGTTTTGAAATCAAGATGATTGTGGAAAAATCTTGGGAGAAATCTCTATTTTGGTGTAGTTGTGTAAGATCAACTTTAATGTTGTATGGTTACTCCTTTGTATTGAGATTCATTTCTTGTTAAAGTGATATAATGTCCATATTTAAATCTTTGTCAAGTAAGATGTGAAGAGCTCTTATTCATTATGTAATAGTTTTCATAGCATTTAAAATCTTGTGGATTTATGAATCTGGTAATCTCTATAATGTATTTGATTGTAAGTTTCAAGTTAAAAAACTTCATTCTTCCTTTGGAAATATGAATTCTATTTCAATAGGATTATTACTCTACCTTATAATTTTCATTGCAACCTCAATCCTTGAAAAGAAGAGATAAACTTGATAACAATAGAAACTCAAATAAGTTAGTATATTAATGTAAAAATTAACTAATACCAATATCCAATTTATAATTCACATAGTGTATTGCAATAAGAAAATAATTCAAAAGCATATACTTAACTACTCTAACAATAAAATCAAGAAATCAATATAATAGAAGCCAAAACCAAATATTACCCATGACACTTTCTAGATTTTTTGAGCAAAAATGTTCTCTGGAAAATGTATGGGGAGGGATTTAATTCCCTCTTTATACAGAGAATTTTCGCTTTATATTCCCCTCACTTAACCCCCCCGTTATTACCCCTTTAGTGCTAATACATGGGTTTTAATAAATAGGGAGGCTTAATGTGTTGCACCCATCCCTATGGGACCCACACATACCTCCTCCCTTACCTTTTTACCCCTTTATTTGGGTGTAGGTATTGGACTAGTTTAAAAAATAGAAATGAAACATAAAAAAAAGGGATAATTTTATTGTAAGGAAGTATTACCTTGGTTTGCACTCTCGTGGGTCGCACCAACATACTCATTACCTCCTTACCACCATGCGTAGATTTTTGGGGTCTGACATGGCAATAAATGCATATTCCTATATGACAAGTAAGCCTCCCATTTCAAGCAAAATTCATTGCCTTAATATGTTGACTTTACTTTAAAACTTCTACACATTGAAAAAGGAAATAGTGTTGTAGTCCCCACCTCCCATGAAACATGCGATGCCTTTTCAAAAGGTTCCTCCTTCATAAATTTTGTAGGTCTTGTGAAAGGTTTGGATTTTCCCACCCCCCACCCACTTGGCAAGTGGGCCTTGGGAATAGGGGTGATGGGTGATGTGATAGTTGGTTTGGTAGATAGCTTAGGATTAGTAGGGTTGTTTAGGTTAGTTGATTAGGATTAGTGATCAATAGATTTTTTTTATCATGTGCAGATTTAATTAGAAATGAATCAACTTTAAAAAAAAAACTATAGTCTATTTTATCCTATGGTAAATTACTTAAAATAGATAGTTTAAGTTATTAAATAGATTTATTTTTTTATTGTTTTATTTTAAATCATGTATTTCATTTTATAGATATATTGTTATGGTGCAGCTTAATTACTAGATTGATAGTTTTAGTTTTTATTTAAAATATATAGATATGGCTTATATGTTAATGAGTTTATACTTCTATTATATGCCCTAATTAGAATAATAGTTTAGCATTTCACGTAATTAATTGAAATGGAATAGCCTATTTGAGAAATAGATTTATTCGATTAATTTAAAATGTATAGTTAGTTGTTAATTTAATTTTCATTATGTTAATTGGAATATATTTCTCATGGGTTCAAAAGGGCTAAGAGGTAATTTAATTTTCTCTAGAGGGTAATCTAATTGTTTTTACTAGAGGTTAATTTAATCATTTTTATTGGAGGTTAATTGAATTTTCTATTAGGGGTTTAATGGACTATAGTTGCATGTGTATTTTTGGTTAGGGGGAGAATTTAATTAAAATTGATTTTTGTAGGATAAGATTTAGATTAGATTTTGGTTATTAGATTTAAATTAGTAGTTAATGTCAGAAAATAATTAGTGCTAGATTTAAATAGATTAAGTGGTAATCAAGGTTAAGAATCAAAGTAAATACTAGGTCAACCTAATTCAACATATGTTCTTAACAATTAATTACAAGTACGATACTACACATGGTTAAACATAAAACCGTAGTTAATGCAACATGACCCAAGAGTTTATGTAACTCGTGTATATCAAGTTGATGCTCCAACTCTGCATTAGTATGTGGCATAACCCTAATTCAATCTATGAATATACCTTGCAACTCGAAGACTATCATCACCATGTTATCACCGTTTCTCAACACATCCATTGTTAGTTGTATGTACTTGTGTTTAAAAATAAAAATTGTCTGTGTATTTTTCCCTAGTTTTGGGCATGACAATAAATCAAAAGCAGAGAATGGTGAATTGAGATTCAACATATGAAGAGATGATAAATTTATAAGGAAACTCAGAGAGAAACTTAAACTTTCCAAAACTTAGAGACATGATCTTGTGGTTCAAATAAAAGAAGATTCTGACAAAGACAATTCAGATCAGATGAAGCATCTTGAAGAAGAAAATGAAACTTTTAAACTTGAGAATGAAGCTATGACTGAAGAGATACAGTTACAAAAGGATGCTAAGAATAAAATTCAAGGAACCTTTAATAGTGTATTAGAAAAAATGAAGAATGAGGCTGAAAACTACAAGAACAAGTATCTAGAACTAGAGAAATACAATTAGATTATAAAAGGTGAACTTGTTGAGGCAAAGAAACACATTGAGAAAATTCACACCAGCAATGATTTGATCAATGAACAAAGAGACAGACATAAACCTAAAGGTGATATGAATGGTATTGGCTTCAATGAAGCTGAATGCTCAAAGAATCAAGAAGAAAAATATGATGCAAAGATTGATACTGAAAAACCTACTATTGAAGAACCTAGACAGAAGATCAGACCTTTTAGAGGTAGATTCTTTAGATGTAACAAGTTTGGACACATGAAAAAAGACAGCAGAGGTAATGCCCCTTTTAAGACCTTTTCTGCAATTTTTTTAATTGTAATGGATATGGGCACAAGAAAGAAAAATGTAGGAAACCTAATCAATCTAGATATAGACAAGATAATGGAAGATAACCTATAGTAAAATCTACATTCTACAAATGTAGTAACATTGGAAACATTGTGAAGTACTGTAAGCTACAAGTAAATTAGGAAAAAAGACCTCCTATATGTTACCAATGCATTAATGTAGGTCATATATAAAATTTTTGCAGGTATAATGGAGCAAACAAAAGAAGAGTACCACCTCCTATGAATACACAGAAGAATGGAAATGATATTGGTAAGAGTGATGCAGATTTGAAGAATGATTTTGATAGTTGTTTTAAGAAAGTAGAAGATAACAGCAGTGGTAAGATATGGAAGATCAAATAAACAAGTGAGACATTGGTTCAGGGAGAGATAGTAGATGCTACTGGATCTTCACCTAATGGTAGTAAAGAAGAATCAACCTAATTGGCCAATAATGGCCTTAGGGGGAGCATTGGATAAAGAAATCATAATATATCCTGCCTTGAAACTTGTGGATTGAGCTCATGCGAGCTTAGGTATGAACATGGCCGACATCATGGAGTATACAATTAAAAGTGCAACATTAGCCGTCAAATATATTTTGATCACAAGATCTATAGCAGAGTGGACAGTATTGGGTAAAGTAAACTTTTATAACTTAAACATTGTATAAATCACCATATGAAGATCTATTTCTTCACTATTTGATGAAGAGTGACCTAAGGAGATCAAAGACCAGAGAGATTCATTCTATCCTACATTTTCCTTGCATGATCAATTAAAATAAAAAATTAGAATTCAATGTGAAAGAGGTATTTACATCATCTAGCTATGGATTCACCTATTATTTATGATATTGTAGATTGACCTAGATATAAGTTCAAGAAACATTCATTCAAGTCTTGTGAAGAAGACCCCGAAGGATAATTTTATCGGATGCCCTATGGAGTTTTACACATAGAATATATTAGGGCTTACATTCATTGTAAGTATGATATACTAGGCATTGATGATATTTTTACTGAGAAGGAGTATATGACTGATAAAGTAATTATGAGATATGAGTTCAAACAAATTGATCAGTTGAGTATCATGAAAATTCTAGATTTGTATGAATTCAACGAAGAAGAATGGTGCAAGATATTATTGAGTAGAGTGCATGATTAGTTCATTTGGATAGGTGAGTATCCTGTGAAGATTTGCAGTGATTTGATTCATGAGATTACTAGATTGGATAATACATGAATCATTCCTGTTGCAGAAAAAAATGTGAAGAAGCAAGTCAAAATCCTAACACAGTCCAAATGGGATAGGCGAGCAATGACTATGAATGACATCTTTCAACAAGATGTGAGACTAATTTCTATGATACTTGGCTATAAATTCTACTACAAAAGTAGACCTAATTCGGTATCTGCAAGAGTTATCACGATGGAATGAAGAATGGTGAAAGAAAATATAAAATATAACCTATATAAAGTGTTAGCACAACAATTTATGGAGAATGTAAAACTAGAAAAGAAAGACAGAATGAAGACCTTCATATTTTTCTCACTATTGGTACATATGTTTATCCACATTGAACACAAATTCCCAGGTATGCACCCTAGTGGTTGGAAAATAGAGATACCTACTGGTATTTAGATCACACAGAGTTACATAAGACATAAAAGAAAATGGGTTGATGGTGAATTATTTGGAATGATCAAAATCCTTCAGAGGCAAATGAAAGATAGATATAGGATACTTGATGACATAGTTGAGAAGTACAAGGATAAAATATGTTTCATGGTTGAAACTGATTGTGTATGCTTTGAGGAAGTCACAACAAGGAAGAAATGGTGTTATCCTATGGGATATGAGGTAAGTTAGGAGGTACTTACTATGCAAGTTGAACATGTTCTTGCATCTAAGATTGATACATCAGAAGAAAGATGGGGAACATGTGAGGATAAATTAGCTAAGGTAAGTGAGGAAAAGACTAGAGGTCTAAGGAAAAGGAAAATTGATAACCTTGTGCATGAATGTGGTGTAAAAGAAAGACAAACAGAGAAAGAAGTGAAAGAAGTTAAAAGGAAAATGGATGAGAAATCTTCTGGATTGGCAAGTGATAGCACTATAGTCCTTCCCACTCTTGAAGTAGTAATGGTAGACAGCCCACCTCCTCCATCACAGCAGACATCGCAAGCTGAGAAGATTACTCCTAAAGTAAAAACCAGATCTAGCAAGAAGACATCACCTATGGAACCAAGCATTGTAAGAGAAGAGAAGAAAACTGAAACTGAGAAGCACATATGGAAGCTTGACATGAAGATTATTGAGAAGAGAGCTATTGAGCAAGGAAATCTAGTTATAGTAAACAAATACTATGATAGGTATGGAGAGGTAGATAAACTTAAGATTGAAGATATTGTGGTTTATCACTTACTTTTTTTCAAGAAGACACTATTGGAAAGTGAGGGAAGTGTACCTCAAGATCTATATGGGAGATTGGAGACAAGGAAACAATTAGCACAAATTGAGGATGAAACAATCAAAAATTAGGAAATTGACAACATGCTACCTATGGTATCTTTACAAGAAAGGGACAAAATAATCAAAGAATTGAAATCTTTACTAAGAACCAAGATTAGACTACTAAAAATCATGGCAAGAAGATATGATGAAATTATTGAGGAGACTCAGAAAGCACTTGAGAAAATATTGATGAATCCTACTCTTGAGGAGAATCCACTTCCTAAAACCACTTTGCCTACAAACTTAGGAATGGGAGAGAGTTCAAAGCCAGCTGAGGAAAGTGCTAAGAAGAGTGAAGTTAATACAAAACCAGATTTCTATGTTTCTAGTGTACCTATAACACTTGACACCTCTAATGATGAGAAGGACCCATTTGCAGAAAGTAAGGACAACACAATTGTCGAGGAAGAAGACCATAAAGAGGAAGAAGAAAAGAAGAAAGAATAGAGTGAAACAATACATGATGAAGGACAAAAAGAACATGAAGAAAAAGATGAGACTAAAACTGAGGTAATCACATCTTCTATTTCATTGTTGGCAAGAAAAGACAATACAAGAGATGTTGATGTTGATTGCATGGATGAGGATGAGCTAGTGAAATTGGCTTTGACTGCACTCACTAAAGCCAAGGAGAGATTGGAACAAAAAGGTGACAAAAAGGCTAAGGTAATAACTAGAGAAATTGATACTATGAAAAAATTGCTTCTAGTACCTATTATTTTCTAGCACATAGATAACATTGAAAATCTGAAGATAACACTTGATGAATTTGAAGGCTATTATGAGAGTTTGATGAAGATTGAAGAGGAGAAGGCAGAGAAGAACTACTCTGAGAAGAAGCTATCTGAAGTTTGCAAGTCCATCTCTTGGGACTTGAGCATTTTGAAAACCACTACTGAAAATTCTAAGAGTTGCATTGGACATGGAAGGAAGCTATTCAGTTACTACATGAATCCTATCAGGCATGTTCAAAACATTGAAGATATCATTACCAAGGAAAGGGAAACTTTGAACAGTATGATGGATAGTTGTGAAACCTCTTCACAATCTGTAATAGAATTGGACAAGGAAGTAACAAGAATATTGGAAAAACTAGACATATTGGATAATGAGAAAGGGAGATTACTAGCTAGATTCAATTTTCTGAAGAGTTTAATCACTCCTAAGCTATCCATAATTGAAGCACACCTATCAGACTTGGAGAAGACAAAAGATGCATTGACTAATACTATGCCTACATAGTTGAAAGAAGAAGAGACTGCATCATTTTCATGTTGGAAATATTCAGGACTAACCAAGTTACTGAGAGGGGAGGGGTGAATCAGTAACACTTAAAACTTTAAAACATTTCTGCACTTTTATATTCTTTAACCATTCATTCATCTAATCTACTGCAAGCATGAAAATGTAATCTTTCATAACACATAACACAAAGATTTGGTGACCCAGAAACCTTCCAAATAGAAAGTAAAACTGGGGTGGGGATGGTACCCACAAAACTTTGGTACTGCAGTATAAATTTGGCCGATTAAGGCTTACATTGATCACTTCTGATGATCT
>MU228320.1:555746-571402 GCA_018584345.1 Thuja plicata | reverse complement strand
AACTGTTTAACCGTTGAATGCTCGGTATAGGCTGTGGACTGAGTGATGAGCTCGGTAAGCATTCAGAATCGAATAAGTGTTTTCACTAAGTGTTTTCACTGATGACAAATATATCATAATTCCAACATTTCATTGAATGGACTAATTCATGTTAGTCAAATATTTCTAAAGTCATGGGGTACAGAAGTGAAGATCTTGGAAGATTCCTTTCAAGATGTTCTGAAACTAGTGAGAAAGCACTAATTTTATTACTTTGTATGAACCTTTGTCATTGTTGTCAAAGGGGGAGAAGAGAAGTAAAATGAATGGGAGGATAGAGAAGAGTAAAATGAATAAGGAGAAGGATAAAATATATAAGAGAAGAAAAGAGAAAAACAAAATAGAGAAAGAAGACAGTTTGTTGGAACACTTAGTCATTTTTTTGTTAAGTGTTTCCATCAATGCCAAAGGGAGAGATTGTTGGAAAGTGATCTATTTTTCATGGCGAGATTCAATTTTTTGTTGTCATTTATGGCAACACATCTGGGTTACATATTGATTCCTATGAAGTTAAGTTTTGACGACTCTTAAATTGACTAAGTACAATAGCAGAGTTATAAGAGGTATTTTGGGTATCAAAGATAGAGATATATGAATTAGGGAAAGAGAGCTTAGAGGAAGATAGTATGAGGTATATTTGACCTCCACCTATGATTGATTTTATTTTTGTAGTGTTTATAGAAAGGTAGAGATATTCGAAGAGAGATAGACATCAGGAGAGCAGTGATACAAAGTAGTTGGACAGAAGCGATGATTCAGAGAGTATGACATGGAATTCTAGCAATTAGAGTTGGATTATGGTTGTTGATAACCTATAATTTGGTTATGTAAGAGTTCCAAATTTTCATTTGATATTTTTTTATTAAATGTATTTTGTATTGAGAGCCGACTATGTAATATTTGGTTAAGAGAGCCGACTTGGTTAAGAGATAAGATATATATATATATATATATATATATATATATATCTATGTATGTATGTATGTATGTATGTATGTATAAATTTTGGTTGAGCGAAGATATGTGGATGTGAAATGATTGGATGGATGATATGACATGAGAATTGTAGAGTAGAGGATGACAAAGATCATTGATGGGATATGAAAGGAACTATCTAAGCATTAGAGATGATTTTTTTGTTCATTAATTAGAGCATTTTGTAAATAGAATTACTTTGTAAGAGTTGTAAGCTCAGTTGGCCCCTAATAGGGTGTTGTATACCTTTAACAGGGTTGTAATTCTTTTAACAAGGAAATGTACTATGTAATATTCAGCTCCTAATAGGGCTAGGTCTCCTAACATGGACACTATACTTTAGTGCATGCTCTTGGGTACCATCCCCACTAGGTTTTTCCCTTGGCCAGGGTTTCTTCAACAACAAATTATGGTGTTATGAGTACTGTGTTATTTTCTTATGTTCTTTTCATTTCTGCAAGTATATGGTTAATGTTTAATTGGTTGAAATTTTTTAATAAGTGTTGTGATACTGATTCACCCCCTCTCAGTATTACCTAATCCTAACATACACTGTCCATTGGTGTACATATGAAAGATAACCGAGTTGACACAATAAACTGAGCATCGTTGGTAAACATATGAAAGACAACCGAGTTAACACTTTGTACTGAGTATTGTAAACTCACCAAGTTGAATAATTTGGTGTGTTAACTGAGCATCTATGATTTTTCAACTGAGTAGTAGGTGAAGCATTTAATGCATCACTTGGGTTACATTTTTCTATAAAAATGGGAAAATGAGAACTCATTCGTTCACCCACCATTAAAGAGCAGATTGCAGAGTGAAGAAGTGATTCAAAAAGACCACATTGCAGAGAGATTCATAGTACCTTTAAAGAAACTCCAATAGATCATGAGCATTCTTAGCAAGAATCCAATGAGTATCTAGACTTATCAAACTAATAGATTATTTTCAAAGAAGTCCTAATTTAACAAAAAAATGAAAACCACTTCCCAAACCACAAAGATCAATATGGAAAAAGACAAGAAGGTCATTCTAATCAAGAACTCAACCTGTGAAGAACCTAAATACAAGTTCTTCCCTGAGGTTGGTGCACAACCTGATGACAAGGGAGCATTTTCAAGTATTCCACCTAGTGTTTTACTGTTCGAAGACATCCAAGCATACATCCACTACAAAGTTGCAAAGATTAGAGACATTGAACTTGAAGAATCTTATTAGAAGCTATGCAAGGATGGAAACCTAAAGAATGAATACAAACACATTAAAGTAAAAGGGTTAACCAATGCCCTACTATTCCTAAAATAATTCAAAATAGAATGGATACACATTGTCTCAGCCGAGTGCATAATGGTAAAATGTGGTTAAATTAACCTGAGGAAATCACAAAGGATGTGATTCATGTAGTGACTGGTTACCAAATCACTGAGAAGGAAAAATCCCTAAGGCAACCGATGCCCTGAGATTGAAAAACTAACTAGAGCCAAATGGGAGAATAGAGTCTGAAAGTGAATTCAATCACCGACCCTGAGATGAATTTTTGTGCATATGTGATTGGGTACAAGATTATTCCAGCAAGTAGAATGAACAAATTTTCTTGTGGAGTAGTTGACACAACATACAAGATAGTAAAGAAAGGTGTGCAATTGGACCTAGCCAAGCTGATATTGAAGCAACTAGAGGAAAACATGAGATCAATTAGATCAACATGATCTAATTCATGTAAGTTTGGTTCTCTATTAATGTGCTCATTCTGTTACTTTTAGAACTTCTTTCCTTCAATCGGTAATGTCACTTCTGACACAAACCGATCAATAACAACACATATTAGTGATTACATTAAATCAATAGGAGAAAATCTCATTCCACTGCTAGATGGATACTTTACAACATTTAAGAATAGGATGCATAAAAGGATGAGAATTCCTGCACAGTTGGTTGAACAATACAAAGATGAGATATGCTTTGTAGTTGAAACCAACACCACACTCATTAAATCCAACCCAAGAACAACATGGTTACCACCATTGGAATATGAGATTCACATAGATCTGGCTACAAAAGCCATTGAAGTCCTACTGAATGAACTAATTGACAAATCTATAAGTAGATTTGGTACATATGAGGAATCTAAGTCAAGTATAAAGACTGGCTTAGTAGTCAAGAAGATAGGAAAGAAACAAACAAAAATGGGAAAATCACTTAAGCATAAACTCTCGGTAATTGTTGAAGAGTTAGAAAAAGCAACAAATGTCACTGAGGAACAATCACCCATTGGTGAAGGTAAAGAAGTAAGTGATTTTGAGTCTATAGAATCAGATGTAGAGCCACCAAAGGCCAAGAAAACAAAAGTTACTAATGTAACAACTACATCTAGGACAAGAATAAAAAATCATAAGATAGACTCACCATCATTGAAGAAAGGAATAGTGAAAACATATCAGAAAATAAAATCCTCAGCTGAGAAACAAGCACCAAGACAATGGAAGAGTTATGTGAGATGAAAAGAAGACAAGGATGATACTGAAGAAGATGAGAGAGAACAAACGATCCAAGTAGAAAAGGCCAAAATGCCAAAAACAATTGATGAAATTGTAGAGTTAATCATCAACATAGGCCACTTACAACATCATAAAATTAGACAATTGGTAAATATGCCTACCGAGGATCAAAATAAAATAGAAGAAGAAATAATTAAGATGATGGTAGCATTCAAATATGTACCTCTACAATTTTCTAGTCACATTCCATAGGAGCTACAAGATAAAATATCAGTTAGGTGGACATATGCATTACATATGGAAAAACAAATGAGGGAGAAATCCCTAGCTACATTCATGCCTGAATCCACAGTTGAAGAAATGGATGAAACAATGAAGGATCATGCAAAGACATTTTCTACAAAAACAAGAGCATACAAGGTATTGTAGAACAAGCTCGAAGATAATGACATTGAGAGAAATAATATTTGGACATAAATATTCAATCCACCCGAGAAAATACTAGCTATAATCGAGATTTCTCACACCAAGGAGAAGGAGGCCACACCGAACCCCAAGCACATTTTCATCAATGAAACTAAGGATATCAATCTCAATGACTTGAACACAAAGGCAAGTAAGGCCATGGATGATATTCCTCAAATATTGCAATCATTAGGAGAAACAACAGACATAAAAATACATGATATAACTCATGGAGATTCTGATGATAATGTCAAGGCTAATGATGAAGTCAATATTTCCACCAAGAAAATAAGTGAACAAGAAACTACTGATGTTTCATAGGTACAAATACCAGACAATATGCCTTTACTAATACAAGCAATAAATATAATGATTGAGTCACAACAGACACCACCAGAGATAGAACTAGACAAACTGATGGACAAAGGTGAAGAACAAGGGGAGAAGATAGATAAAAGTGGAGAGGATAAACCAAGTGATGCACCCACCAAGGATAGTGGAAAGGTAGACAAGGCTAGAGATCAAGAAAAGGTTGATGTAGAGACATCTACAACCGACCAATAGGTACTGACCGAGAAACCTAGCCATGGCACCAGACTTCCAAGAAATCAATGAAAGACATAGAGAAACAAAAGGCTCTTTCTATCATACCTCATTCCCCTGCATCAAGCAACATTCCAAAGAAAAATAAGAACAAGAAAAGTAAAGCCCCTGTTACACTATTAGTAATAACTGAGAGGGGAGGGGGGGGTGAATCAGTGGCCTAAAAAATATTCCATTTAATCAACCCAAAAAATTAGTACCACAATATTAAGCCTCTATTTATCTTTACTCCTATAAGATGAATGCCTTCAAATATACTTATCAAATTACTACTGCTCAAAATGCTTTGTTAAACCCTATTTTGTGTGTTTATCGAATAGCAGTCTTTCAATTTACCAAAAAATAGTAAATTACTTAGAGTATTCAGATCAATCCAGATTAGCTATGTGTAATGCAAAACACTAAAGTAATGACTCATAAACACATTGACACATGGATTTTTAACGTGGAAACCATGTTAAGGGAAAAACCACTTGGGACTGGTAACCCAAAATTTTCACTCTTCTGAAGTGATCTTGATGAAGAGCCAACCATGTTAAAGGTTACAAACACACTGTTAGGTGTGACCTTGTTAGAGGATTTAAAAGATTACTTTGTCACTTGATATTGGGAATTTCTATGCTACCTTCCTTGTCCAAACTCTTCTGGTTTGTCAAATTGTATCTGGCATCTCATGCTATCTTCATGACCAAACTTTTTGATACTCCTTGGGATGTATCTCAATATAGAAAGGATCTTTAAATCCTGCTCAGTTAAGAGACTTTCTGAGTCAATGGTTAAACTAAAATAGTATGATCTGTTCACATATACAACTTATACTTAAATATTTTTAGATCTATTGTAAGCTCATAAAATCAATTTGATCAATATATCATTTTAATACCTTTGCTCCACTTTTGTTCTGCTCGGTGGTGCTATTCTTTATTTCTCAGTGTCTGCAGAAATCTTTAGCTCTTTCCTTAGCTTGATTGATTAGGACTGTATGAAGTTGTTCTTCATTAGTTTCTCTCTAGCATCCTCCTTTTCATTCACTCCCCTTAATTCATAATGAATTAAGTTGTCTCTTTATAGACATGATATCACTATTGTTAGGTTCTTGATTTTCTTGATCTTGGCATGATCCACAATCTTAGCCAATTTGATTTAAAGAAAAACTCCTATTTTATCTTGTAGAGATCTTCTTTCCAATTGGACAAAATAGATTTAAATCCTTTACTTATCTATGGATTTATCTTTTCAATGAAATCAATGATAAATACTAGTTAAGTCTATATTTAGCTTTGCCAGCTAGATCTTTTGTCATTTCTGAACTTCATTTAACTTTGGTGTTTTGACTCTTTCATATCTTCGATCAACACTCTAGTTTTCCTCAGGCTTCTCCATCAGGGTTTTCTGTCTGTCGGGGTTGTCTGTCCATTGGGTTACACTACAATTCTGGCTATCGGGTATGCTTGTGATTTTTCTTGTCGATAATGCTCGTCGGGTTCTTTGCTCGGGCATCACTATGACTTGAATTTTGGTGATATTTGTCCATCAGGTTCCACTAACTGTCAGTGTTTGAAGTCACATAGTGAATGCTTGTCTTTTATGCATTACTGAAATCATAATCTTTATCTCTCTAATTTTTTGACGTCTTTGACACTTTGATTATAACCAATTAGATTATATCAAGTTGACATCAATGAAAATACAATCCATTAACTGATTTAAAGTCTTGCATTATCTTTCTGCATTTCAGTGATCAAATTAACATCTTCAAACTTTCAATCAGTTACATGTCATAAATATCTCCCTTTGGCATTGATGGAAACATACTACATTATCATACTATACTATTTCTCATACAATATGAAATATAATAGTTTCATCAATCTTTCCTAATTTAACTATTACAAATGTCTATCTTTCATTAAGCTCAAAATAGCTTTGATTTATTTCTTGGAGATTGGTTGTCTTCAATCTTCAATCCCTTCATTGGATAGATGTAGCATCTTCTTTCTCTGTTCTAATATGTATTCTTCCTTGACTATTCTTTTTCTTGATAATCTCTTTTTCCTTTGACAATAATCTTTCTCTTTGTTACTTCTCTCCCTTTTTTAATTCTCTCCCTTAGATGGATATTTCATATGTAATCAATCTCTCTCCCTTTGAATATTGATTAAATTTTCCTTTTGATTCTCAGGAACTTCACTTCATGATTAATGATATAATCTTTTCTGATCAATGAGATAATCTCTCATTTATGATTCCTTATATCTCTCCTTTATGATAATAAGATAGTCTCTCCCTTTGACAATAATTCCAAACAAAAAACCTTCTCCTTTTTTTTTAATCATCTTCCATCCCTTTATATAATATATTCCTTGAATTTCCATATCCATCAACAATACAATGTCTCTGGTATTTAGTGAATACTTGTACCTTGTTGTGTACAGATGTATCTGTTACTGTTCATCACTGGTGTTTTTATAAACATGAATGATCTTCAGATTATGTTTAGGTTGATGCAACCTCCTAGTCATCTTACTGACCGATAGACAAGGGTTAGACCCCTAGTCTCTATCTCAGGTACTCAAATGTATCTTTTGGTAATGGCTTGGTGAATATACCAGCCAATTATTCCTTTGATTGAACATATTCTAGTATCACCTCCTTTTCTTGCACTTGTTCTCTCAGATAGTGATACTTGATAGCAATATGCTTAGTCTTAGCATGCATGACTGGATTATTATAAATTTTAATTGCACTGGTATTATCGTAGTATATAATTACTGGTTCAAGAATATTCATATTCATACCTTCCACCAATTGTTTGATCCATGAAATATTGGAGAAATTTGCAGCAGCATCCACATACTCTGCTTCTCTAGTAGACTAAGAGATACATCCCTGCTTCTTTTTGATCCATGTGACAAGTCTGTCACCCATGAAGAATGCTCCTCCAATTGTGCTCTTTCGATCATCAATGTTTCCAGACTAATCAACATCTGTATAGACTTGTAGCTAAAATTTCCTTCTCTTTTATACCATAAGCCATAGTCCTTGGTGTTCTTCAGATATCTCATAATTCTCTTGACAACAGTCATATGTGATTCTTTGGGATTAGCAGAGAATATTGCAACTATTCCAATTGCATGTGCTATATCTGGTCTTGTATGAACAATATACATTAGTTTTCCAATCATTGATCTATACAAGGTTTGGTTTACCTTGTTTGATTTGTCTTCTTTTGTCAGCTTACATCCGGTAGCCATAGGTGTTCCAACTGGTTTGGAATCTTCCATTTTGAATATCTTCAGCACTTCCTTGATGTATTTGGATTGAGTGATATATATGTTAGAATGAATTTAGAATAACTGAGAGGGGAGGGGTGAATCAGTTATCCTCAGGTCTAGATGTAGCAAATAAAACTTTCTGTATTTCAAATCTACTCAGTAGCAGTATCATATTTCAACAACTTAGTCATGCAGTTTACTGTCTAATGTAATTAGCTTGTAGAAACATAATAGTAAAACAAACCATAAGCATTCACACAAGTTGATACAAGTATTTAACATGGAAACCCAATATGGGAAAAACCACTAGTAACATGCTACCAAATTTCACTCTTCTGAAGTGAGCTCTGTGAGGAGCCAACCCTATTAAAGGTTACAATAACACACTGTTAGGTGTGACCTAGTTAAAGGATTTAAATCACCCTATTAGGAGCGGCCTTGTTAGAGGACTTAGAACATTCCACTTGAATGTCACCTTGTTCGAGGATTTATACAAATGACTGTTAGGTCAACCTTGTTAAAGGATTTTAACTAATACAATGGTTAGAAAGTAATCAACAGTTGTGATCTGATACATACAACTTACTTTGCAAGTTCAGATCCAATTACAACTCTGATGCTAACTTACTGGATGGCTTGCATTGTCATTTCAATCTTCTGATCTGCTTGGAAGTCTGTCAAGCAATCACACATGCAACTTTATGCTTTTGTATTCAGCCTTCTCTACTAGGTCATGCCAATCAGTAAATCAACTATGCAATCCTCTTTCATACAAACATGTACACCAATCAGTACATCCACATCCACATACACATGCACACATAATGAATAACCCCTTGAGGTTATCATATACCTCTTTATCTAGGTCAGATAAATCTTTGCCTCTTAATCAAGATTGTAGATCTTAGGTTAGGTCAGATCCAACGGATCATTCCATCATTACATTAGACTTGCTTCTCCAAAGTAGTCTCTAATTAAATCTTGAAACCATGAATTTATTACAGTTACCCATATATTAAATTGTGTGGATCAATCTTTAATTAACTTTACATATCCCAATAAAATTAACTAAGTTAGCCAGAGATCTAAAATCTCATCATTAATCCAATTACTATAAGTCAGCCAACATCACTGTTTCCACTCAGCAATTTCACTGGTGCTTGGCACAAACAACTTCACTCGGCACAAACAACTTTTCTCAGCACAAGCCAAACTTTCTCAACACAAAAAAACCAGAAAAACTGTCTTTGAAAGATAAATTACTAATTACTTTGCCAGAGTGCCAACTGATCAAGTACCCTTTTATTTTCCTTAATTCAACCATTCACTTGGTCTTCTTGTTAAATCTTCCTCATCAATCAATAGATATGGTACTCAAATAGATAAAAATAGTCTCACCAGTTAAGGTTTGACATCAATGATAGAATAACAATTGCTTCATTGTAACTTTCCAACAATCTCCCTCTTTGGCATTGATGGAAACACAAAATATTAAAATAATGATTTTAACAAGCATAGTTACCATAGAATCCAAAAAGTCACCTGTGTTCCTTGATATGAACAAATCTTCATTAATGTATTTAGCTTCATTCTTATTCTCATCTGTAAAACATTTCTCCCTCTATGTCTGTAATCACACTATAATCATCTATGTCTAATCATCTGTAGACTCCCTCTGAGTAGATAATCACTTCAATATTTTCAATAGTAACTTCTGCCTCTATATAGTTAATCTCTCCCTCTTTATACTTCTTCCTCGATGTAGGTAATCTCTCCCTCTTTGACAACAATGCCAAAGACTTTGATATCTTTATCATGTAGATCTTCAGTATCATGTTGATCCTATCATCTTGATTATGACTGATCTTCTTTTCTATCCTTGTCCAAATTCACAACTTTAGTCAGCATCCTAAAGTGTGACTTACTGTGCATCAATGTATCAAGTATTCAGAATGTAACATTTGATGCAACAATTAGGGAAATTACCCCCATTTTACCTCACAGATACTCATGAGCATCCTTGGGTAGTACCTTTGTGAATATGTCTGCTAATTGTTCTTTAGTGTTCACATAATCTAGTCTCACTTCTTTATTTTGAACTAGCTCCCTCAAGTAATGATACTTGATAGCTATGTGCTTTGTCTTCAAGTGCATAATAGGGTTTTTAGAAATATTAATGGCACTTGTGTTATCACAATATATGACAATTGGTTCAGTGATTTCTTCCTTCATACCTTTCAGTAGTATCTTCAACCACACAATGTTAGAATAGTTGACTGCTGCTGCTACATACTCGGCTTTAGCTGTAGATTGTGAGGTGCAGTTCTATTTCTTGCTTGTCCATGAGATCAATCTTTTTCCTAAAATAAATGCTCCACCAGTAGTGCTTTTCCTGTCATCAACATTTCTAGCCCAATCAGAGTCAGCGTAAACTCTAAGTTCAAACTTGTCATTCTTCTTGTAGTATAGACCATAGTCATCAGTTCCTTTCAAATATCTTAGAATCCTTTTTACTGCCATCATGTGAGTTTCCTTGGGGTTAGCAGAGAACCTTGCAACAATTCCAACAACTAGGGCAATGTTAGGTCTACTATGTACAACATACTGTAGTTTTCCAATCATTGATCTATAGAGTGTTTGGTTTACTTCTTTTGTGTCATCATCTTTTGTCAGCTTCTGTCTAGTAGCCATGGGTGTACTCATTGGTTTGGACTCTTCCATTCCAGAAAATTTCAGTATCTCCTTGATATATTTAGATTGAGTGATATAGATACCATTCTTCATTTGATAAATTTGTAAGCCAACAAAGAATTTTATCTCACCAAACATAGACATCTCAAATTTAGTTTGCATATCTGTTGCAAATGTCTGGCATAACACATCTTGTCAACTAAATACGATGTCATCTACAAAATTTTTAGCTAATAATGTACCTTTGCTTTGCTCTATTTTCAAGTACAGGTTTTTGTTATCATTGGTTCTTGCAAATCTAATCTTGATCAGATAATTGTGCAATCTCTCATACCATTCTCTTGGCACTTGCTTCAGTCCATATAGTGCTTTGTGCAATCTGCAAACCATATTCCTTTTGTTTGGGTAAACAAAACTATCAGCTTGCTCAATATACACTTCTTCTTCCAAGATACCATTGAGAAATGCAGACTTCACATCCATCTGATAAACTTTGAATCCTTTATAGGCTACATATGCAAGTAAGGTTCTGACTCCTTCCAATCTTGCAACTGGGGTGAATGTTTCACCATAGTCAATTCCTTCCTCCTGTGCACAACCCTTGCATACTAGTCTAGCTTTGTTTCTTGTTACATCTCCATGTTCATTCAGTTTATTCTTGAATACCCACTTTGTACCAATTACATTTTTATCCTTTGGCCTAGGTACAAGTGTCCAAGTCTTGTTCTTTTCAATTTGTTCAATTTCCTCATTCATTGCCTGTATCCAATCTTCCTTTTATAAAGCATCTTTCACTATTTTGGGCTCAAATTCACATAACAAACATGTGCCATCTCTAAACTTACTTCATGTCATAACTGCAGAATCCTTCAATCTAATGATTTGATCAGAATTGTGGTGTCTCCTCACATATTTTTCTAGAGTAGGATCAGGTCTTGCTTTAGGTTCACTATTTTTATTCAGTTCTGGTTGATTCTGAGACTCAACATCTCCATCAGATAGCTCAACATTCACTTCCTATTGCTCGGCAACTCCACTTTGTGACTCAACAGGTGCATCTTGTTGCTCGGCAGTAGGCTCAAGTAGTGTATTATAATCTACCTCATCTAGATATACGAATGATTTTTAGCTTTCAAGCTCTTGTGTACTTTTAGCTTCATTCCTTTCTGCAAACTCATCAATTCTAACATTTGCACTTTCCACAACTTTGTTAGTATTAGAATTCAAAAATTTGTATGCTTTGCTTTTCATTGAATAACCAAGGAATATACCTTCTTCACCTTTGGCATCAAGTTTTCCATTTATGTTGTCCTTTAGTATAAAACATTTGCTTCCAAATATTTTAAATTAATTTACACTAGGTGCATAACCATACCAAAGTTCATAAGGTGTAGCATTTGTACCTTTCTTGACTTGTACTCTATTCAGGGTATAGACTATAGTACTTACAGCTTCTTTCCAGTATTTTTGTGCAACATTCTTCTCCATCATTAGTGTTCTTCCATAGTTCATGATAGATCCATTCCTGCATTCAATAATACCATTTTGTGGAGGTGTCTTAGGTGCAGACATTTGTCTCTTTATGCCTCTGTCATTGCATAACCTATTGAACTCATTAGAAATAAACTCTCCACCTATATCAGATCTTAATCATTTCAAACTTTTGCCTGTTTCCTTTTCAACTTTAGCTAAGTGCCATTTAAATAACTAGAATGCATCAGATTTTTCCTTAAGAAACATTACAGTCATCATCCTTGAATAATCATCAACAAATAGAATAAAGTACCTAGCACCATAGTAGCTTGTTTCTCCAATGGGACCATAGAGATTAGTATGGACTAATTCCAGAATTTCCTCTGAAATATGTGTTTTACTCTTGAAACTAGACTTAGTCATTTTTCCTATTTAACATTGTTTGCACATAGCATTCTTAGGTTTCTTTAACTTAGGTAGCCCTCTAACCCTTTTCAATTTACTTATGCTTACCAAGTTATCAAAGTTCACATGACACAACCTCTTATGCCATAACCAAACATCATTATATTGTGCAAACAAACATGTTTCTTTAGACAAACCCAAATAGAACAAGTTACCTTTAGTCTAATCACCACTTCCAACTAGTTCTCCAGTAGAGTCATAGATCTTTGCTTTTATGTGATGGAACTCAACTCTATAACTAGAAGTGTTCAGCTGTGCAACACTCAACAAATTATAATTAAGATCATCAACCCAATACACATTATCACATCTAATTTTTTTAGTCAAGTTAATCAATCCTTTACCTTTGATAAGACATGGTGCATCATTACCAAATTTTAGATATCCTCCTTTGCATTGGTTTAGGGTTTTAAAATTATCCTTTTCACCATTCATATGATGGGAACAACCACTATCAATGATCCAATGATCGCTTTTACTTTTATAAGAAATTAATTCAGTTTTCTCATCATCATCAAAATCTTCTTTCATTGCAAGATAAACAACTTCTATATCATTGTCATCATAATTGTCAGTATCATTGTCAGAAGTTTCTTCAGCAATATAACAAGATTTCTTACCTTTGTCTTTGTAATCCTTATATTTACTGAAGTCTTGATCATCCTTTCTGTCTTTTTATTCCTTGTATTTGTTGTCCTTTCTTTCATCTTTTTCATTATTATCAGGACATCTAGTAGCTATATGACCAACGTTATTTCATGAAAAACAAATGATAGGAAGTTTACCTCTGTATTTTCCTTTTCCTCTGGACAACCTTTTTTCCATAAGTGCTTCAAGTTCTTCAAGATCATCATCAGTAGAGTCACTATCACTGTTCACATGTTTCTTTCCTTTCTTATATTTATTGAGAACCAACTGTGATCTAAAAGTAGAATCAATACCTTGTGGATTGTAGTTATCATAATTTGACATTTCAAATGCAGTGAGTCTACCTATCGGATTTTCCAAATTCAGATTATTGTTAGGAGTACATCTCAGTTCTTGAATTGCTGAAACTCTAATAACATATATAAGAAGTAAAGTTCTGAGTACCTTTCTCATAATAGTGTTCTCATCTATTGTTCCATTAGCTCCTCTAATGGCATTTACAACTTCTTTTACTCTACCATAATACTGATTAACATTTTCACCTTCTTGCATTTTCATCTCATCAAACTTACCTCTTAGACTTTCTGATTTAGCTCTCAACACATTTTTGTCTCCACCATAGATGGTTGCTAGTTTATCCCACATCTACTTTGAATTTGTGAAGCTCTTTATATCATCAAACTCTGAATAACTCAATGAGAATGCAATCTCCAACATTGCTTGATTGTGCTCTTTCTTTTCTCTTAGTTGTGTAGCTATAAGAGGAGTAGCAGGTGATACATAGTCATTTTCAATAAGTCACTTAGCATCATCTCCAATACTAGCTAGATGTAGTTTCATCAAACTCTACCATGCAGGGAAGTTATCTTTGTTCAACTTCAGAACCTCCTTTTTATACATCTTGATTTTTTTGCTCCAAGTACCTTCACATATTTTTTAGGAGACCAAGCTCTGATACCAATTGTTAGAATTAATTTAGAATAACTGAGAGGGGAGGGGTGAATTAGTTATCCTCGGGTCTAGATGTAGAAAATAAAACTTTTTGTATTTTAGATCTACTAGGCAGCAGTAGCATATTTCAACAACTTAATCATGCAATTTACTGTCTAATGTAATTAGCTTGTAGAAACATAACAATAAAACAAACCATAAGCATCCACACAATTTGACATAAGTATTTAACATGGAAACCCAATATGGGAAAAACCACTAGTAACATGCTACCAAGTTTCACTCTTATGAAGTGAGCTCTATGAGGAGCCAACCCTGTTAAAAGTTACAATAACACACTGTTAGGTGTGACCCAGTTAAAGGATTTAAATCACCTTGTTAGGAGTGGCCTTGTTAGAGGACTTAGAACATTCCACCTAAATGTCACCTTGTTAGAGGATTTATACAAATTACGGTTAGGTCAACCTTGTTAAAGGATTTTAACTGATACAATGGTTAGAAAGTAATCAGTAGTTGTCATCTGATACATACAACTTACTTTGCAAATTCAGATCCAATTACAGCTCTAATGCTAACTTACTAGATGGTCTGCATTGTCATTTCAATCTTCTGATCTGCTTGGAAATCTGTCAAGCAATCACACATGCAACTTTATGCTTCTATATTTAGCCTTCTCTACTAGGTCATGCCAATTAGTAAATCAACTATGCAATCCTCTTGCATACACACATGTACACCAATCAGTACATCCACATCCACATACACATGTACACATAAATAATAACCCCTTGAGGTTATCATATACCTCTTTGTCTAGGTCAGATAAATCTTTGCCGCTTAATCAAGATTGTAGATCTTAGGTTAGGTCAGATCCAATGGATCATTCCATCATTACATTACACTTTCTTCTCCAAAGTAGTCTCTAATTAAATCTTGAAACCATGCATTAATTATGGTTACCCATACATTAAATGACTTGGATCAATCTTTAATTAAATTTACATATCCCAATAAAATTAACTAAGTCGGCCAGAGATCTCAAATCTCATCATTAATCCAATTACTGTAAGTCAGCCAACATCATTGTTTCCACTTGGCAATTTCACTGGTGGTCGGCAAAAACAACTTCACTTAGCACAAACAACTTCAATCAGCACAAGCCAAACTTTCTCAGCACAAAACAACCAAAAAATTTGTCTTTGAAAGATAAACAACTAATTACTTTTCTAGAGTGATAACTGATCAAGTACCCTTTTATTTTCCTTAACACAACCATTCACTTGGCCTTCTTGTTAAATCTTATTCATCAATCAATTGATATGGTACTCAAACATATAACAATAGTCTCACTAGTTAAGGTTTGACATCAATGACAAAATACCAATTGCTTGCATTGTCACTTTCCAACAATATATGCTTGCATCTTGTTGAAGAATCTGTAGACCAAGAAAGAATTTGATCTCCCCAAACATAGATATTTCAAATTATTTTCTCATTTCATTAGCAAAGGATTTGCATAACATTTCATTTCCCCCAAAAATGATATCATCAACAAAAATTTCAGCAA
>MU228320.1:534173-555597 GCA_018584345.1 Thuja plicata | reverse complement strand
CTCTTCTTCAAGTATTCCATTTAGGAATGTAGATTTGACATCCATCTGGTATACCTTGAATCCTTTGTATGCAACATAAGAAAGTAAGATTCTAACTCCTTCTAGTCTAGCAATGGGTGCAAAGGTTTTACCATAATCAATACCTTCTTGTGAATATCCCTTGCATACTAACCTTGCTTTGTTTCTCGTGACTTCTCCATTCTCATTCAACTTGTTTCTAAATATCTATTTGGTACCGATGACATTCTTGTCATCTAGTCTCAATACTAGTGTCCATGTACTATTCTTCTCAATCTGTTTTATTTCTTCATTCATAGCACTGACCCATTCTTCATTTTCAAGTGCAGTATTAACAGATTTAGGCTCAAAATCACAAAGTAAACATCTAGTGTTTAGTGACTTACTTCTTGTTCTCATTCTAGCCTTCTTGTCTCCTATGATTTGATTATGTGGATGATGTATTCTGACATACTTGAAAATTTTTGGTTCAGCTCTATGTTCATCATTCTAATAATCTTCTTGTCCTTCATTCCGATCTCCATTGCTTGAAACATCATCTTGAGGATTTTCTTGATTTTTTGGTAATTGCAGCCTGATGCTTGAGTGCAATGTGTTGTTGCTCGGAAGCGATACATTGTTTCTCAAGTAGAGTGTCAGGTTATGTATAAACAAACTTGTTGTAGTCCTTTGGTTCTCTTCTACTTTCCTTATTATTTTCTACAAATTCATCTATTTTTTATGTTTACACTTTCAATGATTGTGTTAGATGACTTGTTAGGACATTTATAAGCCTTTCTTTTGGTTGAGTACCCTAGAAAGATAACTTCTTCATTTTTGGAATCAAGTTTTCCATTTCTATCATCCTTCAAAAACTACCAAAGATTCTAAAGTAACTTACATTGGGTGTATGACAATACCAAATCTCATAGGGTGTCTTCTTTGTGTCCTTCAATTATACTTTTTTTAATGTGTATACAACAGTACTGATAGCTTCCCTCCAAAAAGTTTGAGTGATGCTCTTCTCAATCATCAATGTTCTTGCACAATCAACAATTTATTTGTTTCTCCTCTCAATAATTCCATTTTCCTGTGGTGTTCTTGGTGCAGAAACCCATCTTTTAATTCCATGCTCATTGCAATAGTTAGTGATTTGATCTGAAGGAAACTCCCCTCCTCTAAACATTTTGAATGCTTCTGATTTATCTTTTAAGAACATAACTTTAATCATTCTAGAATAATCATCAACAAAGAGAATAAAATACTTATCTCCATAGTATCTCTTTGTCCTCATGGGTCCACATAGATCTGTATGGATTAATTCTAGAATGGCATTAGATGTATGGGTTTTACTCTTGAAACTAGACTTTGTCATCTTACCTTTTTGACAATTCTTGCACATGATATGCTCGGGCTTAGTCATGCTCGGTAAGCCTATGACATTCCTTTTGTTGCTTATTTTTATCATGTTGTCAAAATTCACATGACACAATCTTTTGTGCCACAACCACATGTCTTTGTTTCTAGCCATTAAACAAGTGGTGTTTGTGTCATCAAGATAGAAAAGGTTATCTTTTGTTTGCTGACCAGTTTTGATCAACCTTCCTTATTCATTAAAGATCTTTGCCTTCTTATTTTCAAATACTACTCTATGACCTGTATTGTTCATTTGTGAAACACTAATATATTATAATTTAGCCCTTTTACCCAGTAAGAATTTTCACATTTGATCAGGTTATTCAACATTATAGTTCCTTTACCTTCAATTGGACAAGGTGTGTCATTTCCCATTCTTACGGAACCACCATTATAGTATTCAAAAGTATCAAACTTTTGTTTATCACCGATCATATGGTGAGTTCAACCACTATCTATGATCTAGACATCATTCTTACTAACCTTAGATATAAGTGCAGTTTCATACCTTTCTCCATCTTCATCTGAATCATCCTTCATGGCTACAAATACAATCTTAGTGTCTTCTTCTGATTCAGTGTCATTGTCATCAGCTTTTTTCTTAGCTAGGTAACAATCTTTCATTCCTTTTTCCTTGTAGTCTCAGGTATCTCTTTTGTCAGATTTTCGGTTGCTTTGGTAATCTCTATTATCACCTCTATCAAACTTATTCTCATATGATCTGTCATTACCTCTGTCATCTTTTCTTCTATTTAGACATCTTGTAGCAAATTGTCCAACCTCTTTACAATTGAAAGATACAAGTGGTAATTTACCTTTGTATCTACCTTTGCCTCTCTGCAATCTTCTTTCCATTAGTGCTTCAATCTCATCAAGTCCTTTATCCTCATTATCACTTTCACTATTATTTCTAATAGCATGTCTATGACTTGAATTACTTATCTTTAAAGAAGATTTGAATGCAGATTCTATAGATGGTAAGAAACTATTATCAAAGTTATTCATCTCAAATGAAATTAGTCTACCAATTGGACTATCTAGAGTAACTGTATTGTTTACAACTGCTCTCATTTCTTGAATAGTAGAAACTCTAATAGCATACATAGGTGGTAAGGTTCTTAATATTTTACTTACCACTATCTCCTCTTCAAGTACACCTCCAACTCATCAGATAGCATTGACTACTTCTTTGATTCTATAGGCATACTGAGTGATATTTTCTCTTTCTTCATCCTTAGGTCATCAAACCTCACTCTTAGGATTTTTGCCTTGGCTCTTAGTACATTAGCATCTCCTCTATGCACCAAATTTAACTTATCCCACATTTTCTTTGTAGAGGTGTAGGTTTTGACATCTTCAAAATCAACTAGAGAGTGATGAGGCAAGTTCTATCACCATGCAATTACACTCATGGCTTTCTCTTAATTACTCAAGAGTGTGAGGTCTTGTAGGCAACACATATTTAGTATCAAGGTATTGGGTAAAATCATTTCCAATACCTAATAGGTGGAGTCTTATTCTACTTTTCCATGATGCAAAGTTGTCTTTATTCAACTTGGGCACATCTTGTTTGTTCATCTTGTGATCTTTTGCTTGAACTGTTAAACTCCTTTTCTAAGCACACAAGCTCTGATACCAAATGTTAGTAATAACTAAGAGAGAGGGGGGGGGTGAAATAGTGGCCTCAAAATTATTCTATTTAATTAACCCAAAAATTTAGTACCACAATATTAATCCTCTAGTTATCTTCAGTCCTATAAGATGAATTTCTTCAAATATACTTATCAAATTACTACTGCTTGAAATGCTTTGTTAAACCTTATTTTGTATGTTTACCAAATAGCAGTCTTTCAATTTACTGAAAATAGTAAATTACTTAGAGTATACTGATCAATCCAGATTAGATATGTGTAATGAAAAATACTAAATTAATGACTCATAAACACATTGACACATGGATTTTTAATGTGGAAACCCTGTTAAGGTAAAAACCACTTGGGACAGGTAACCCAAAATTTTCACTCTTCTAAAATGAGCTCGGTGAAGAGCCAACCCTGTTAAAGGTTACAAATACATTGTTAGGTGTGACCCTGTTAGAGGATTTAAAATATTAGTTTGTCACTTGATATCCAACATTTCTATGCTACCTTCCTTGTCCAAACTCTTCCGGTTTGTCAAATGGTATCTAGAATCTCATGCCATCTTCATGACCAAAATTTTTGATACTCCTTGGGATATATCTCAATATAGAAATGATCTTTAAATCCTACTTGGTTAAGAGACTTTTTGAGTCAATGGTTAAACTAAAATAGTATGATCTGTTCACATATACAACTTATACTTATAGATTTTTAGATCTATTATAAGCTCATAAAATCAATCTGATCAATATATCCTTTTAACACCTTTGCTCCAATTTTGTTCTACTCAGTGATGCTATGCTTTGTTTCTCAGTGTCCGTAGAAATCTTTAGCTCTTTCCTCAGCTTGATTGATCAGGACTGTATGAAGTTTTTCTTCATCAGTTTCTCTCTAGAATCCTCTTTTTCATTCACTTCCCTTAATTTTTAATGAATTAATTTGTCTCTTTATAGACATGATATCACTGTTGTTAGGTTCTTGATTTTCTCGATCTTGGCATGATCCACAATCTTAGCCAATTTGATTTAAAGAAAAACTCCTATTTTATCTCGTAGAGATCTTCTTGCCAACTGGAAAAAATAGCTTTAAATCCTTTACGTATCTTTGGCTTTATCTTGTCAATGAAAAAAATTATAACTACCAGTTAAGTTTATATTTAGCTTTTCCAGCTAGATATTTTGTCATTTTTGAACTTGAGTTAACTTTGGTGTTTTAACTCTTTCATAGATTTGGTCAACACTCTAGTTCTCCTCGAGCTTCTCCATCAGGTTTGTCTATCCATCGGGGTTGTGTTTCCATTGGTCATGTCTGTCCATCGGGTTACACTATGATTCTGGCCATCGGGTATGCTTGTGATTTTTCTCATCAGTAATGCTCATCAGGTTCTTTTCTTGGGCATCACTGTGACTTGAATTTTGGTGATCTCTATCCATCAGGTTCCACTAGCCGTCAGTGTTTTAAGTCACATAGTGAATGCTTGTCTTTTAAGCATTAATGAAAGCATAATCTTTATCTCTCAAATTTTATGAAGTCTTTGACACTTTTATTATAACCGATTTGATTATATCAAGTTGACATCAATGACAATACAATTCGTTAACTGATTTGATGTCTTGCATTATCTTTCTGCATTTTGGTGATCAACTTAACATATTCAAACATTCAATCAGTTACATGTCATCATACACTTGATGAGATAATAGACATACCCAACTGTGATCCAAGAACACTTGACCATGAGTTATTATCAAGGTATGGGGAGCTATGAAAAAGGAAATCACAATAGCACAAGCTCAAAAAGGAACACAAAAATACACAAGTCCTGGAAATAGCAAAGGATATTCTACTATAGATAGTTCTTGACACATAGATTGATCAAAATGCACCCATCATTGATCAACTAGCAGTTCTGACCAAGACAATCACACAACAAAATTTAGACGCTAAGAAGGTCATTGAGGAGAGAGCAGAGGAAAAGTATCACTACAGGCTAATAGAGAAAATCAGCCAAGAAGTGGCAGTGAACAAGGAAAAAATTTCTGAACTGGTAACTACTTTAGAACCTCTTATTTCAGAATTAGTTACCTTCATTCAAAAGTTGTACACTATTGAAAAATTAACCACTGAGCATGATGCACAAATACCTAAGTTAAATGAAGATCTAAAAGCTAGTGCACAAAGTCTTTCAACCGAGCCAAATGCATTCAAACTATATTATGAAAAGCTAGTTGAATCTAAGTGGTTAAGACTTGAAATACAAAAGGAAGAAAGAAAAATTGGAGATAAAGTAAATGAGCTACAAGACATGTTTCTACCATATCTCGCATTGTTGATAACACATATGACTATGGAAAATACTTTAATTGCCACCCCAGAGATGTCAGTAGAAGAGAGCATCTATGACATGCAAGCTCAAGTCACATTGGAGAAAATGACCCTAGAGGACCTAAAGGAGAAATGGGAGAAGCTGATGGAATCCATTAAATAATCTCATTCACACATACTTGACAAGTTGTAAGTTATACATCTTTTTCATTACTTTCAAAAAAGGGGGAAACATGTACATAAATTGTATCTACATATCGAGGCATGCACATAGGAGGAGTCATTGTAAAAGTACAAAACTTGTTGTATATACTGTACATATTATTTTTTGACACTAATTCCAAAGGGGGGGTTAAAAACCATTAAAGGATCAGAAGTTGTCATTAGTATACAAGAAGACATTTTTGGTCAGTCATGATCACTGAGTGACAACACTCATCGAGAAACAGTGATTACCAAGTGCAGTAATTACTGAGTGTAGTGGTCACCAAAATGTTATTAGCACTGAGCAGTATATCAACCGAGCACTAGTGTACAAAGACACAACTGATCACCAGTACACAAAGACATAACTGAGCACTAGTCTACACCGAGAGACAACATTTCATCAGGAAAAGCATATCTAAAATACACGTCAGCTAAAGCACTTTAGTCTTTAAAATAGCTTTATGATTAGATGGAAAACCATTTCTTGTGGATCAAGAAAATAATAAATGATGGATTTAATCAGTTAAAATGATCATATTCATGCAAACTAGGAGATCAAGGTCAAGTTGTAAACCTTTGATCTTAGAGTTATTCAAGAAAAGCGTGAAACCTAATCAGGTCAAAATATTGTATAAATAGATGTATTAATCAATCAAGAATAAGATGATTGTAGCCACCAAGGACATATATGGATTAGACAAAGGTTTTCATGTAGAAGGATAGAAAAAGAAGAATTTAGTTATGAAGAACTGCACTTAAGGCTATGAAGTAGAATAGAGGTATTATTCATCACAATAGGTGATACATATATTTTGTAAACTTAATGGATCTGTAATCATAAATTCAAGATTGCAAGCTATCAGGTCATACATATTTGTTACTCTCTAACAATTGTAGCAAGAAGTAAAATCCTTAAAGAAGGTGGACATAACAGTCTTTATGTAAATCTCTTAACCAAGTGCACACCTACATTGTGTTGCTAAAATATCTTAACTGAGTAGACTTAACAAGTCTAACATGTTACTCCTAATAGGGTAAGATCATCAGAAGTGATCACCAATGTTCCTTTCTGTAGATAGTGAAGGTTTGTGGGTTTCATCCCCACCATATTTTTTACCTTATAACAAGGGTTTCTACATTACCAAATACTTATGTCATGTGTTAATGAATTTCATGAATGTTTCAATGTTTGTTTTCATACATTTACATTTAAGCTATGATATTACATGCATGGAGTAGTAAAGCAACAATGGTTGGTTATGCAAGAAATGATTACTAAAGGTAACTTGAGAAAAAAATTTAAGGGCACTGATTCACCCCTCCCCTCTCAGTACACACCCTTCCCTTATTCCAACACCCGAATTTTTTTTTTAAAGGAAGGGGATAGGAATACTAAATATTTTTTCATGACTACTCTTAAGCATACATTAGCCAATAGAATTCACAATTTGATAATAAATGGCTCAAGATATAATGATGAGGATGCTATTAAAATGGAGGCAAGAATAATAATTCAAAGCCTTCTTCAATAGGAGAAAGACCTCGACTAGGAAGCTCAAATGGATTTTCTAGATGGTATTCCCCATATCTTAAATGAGAACCTGAATGCTAGTCTTACTGCTATCCCTACTAATGATGAAATTGAAAGGGATGTTGGTGCTAGAGAACCCTCAAATGAATCAAGTTCAATCACCCCAATGGATAAAAAATCAAAGGTCAAGGTTTAGATTACTGATTCGATCTTGGATCCAAAGTTTTTCAATAAGTCCTACTTGTAAGACAAGGAGACACTAGGTATTGTCATAAGCCTTAGTGTCCACCTTAGTCTATTTTGGATTAATATTGGGTAGGATGGGTTAGAGTAGTCTAGGAAACTTAAAGAGAGTTAAATTTTTTCAAATAACCTCTTTTATGTCTTTGGTAAAGTATAGGAGTCGAACTATGCAAGGATTAGTACAATTGACAACTTTTGTCAAAAGTTGTCATTGTTGTCATGTTGAATAATGCAACTTTTGGTTGAAAAGTTGCAAATTTTGAATCCCAACATTCACAACCACCTTTTTTAGTTGGAACTGATTAGGGAATGTATTTGAAGGTTGAAAAACCTTACTCTGAGGTTGGAGTGAAGAAATTGTAGAATTTTATCTTTCGAATCAATAAAATCAGCCATTTTCTCTGTATTTTTTGACTATATTTTGAGTTGTACGGATTGGTATAGATCCCAATGTACCACTGAAGAACACAAAATTTTTTCCTAGAGTCTTACTTGAAGTTTTCATCTAGTTTGGAGTCTTGAAGTGTAGGGGATCAAAAGATAGAGTGTTTTGATTGACCACTGGTCACAAAAAGGCCCTACGAGAGAAAAATCCTCTTCCTAAGAGATTCCAGTATGGAAAAATCCTAAGCCTTGGTGGAAAGAAGGTATTGAGGCTGTATTATAAGATTAATCTGGTCTCAGATCTGGAGGATGTCGATAGAGAGAGGAATGATTAAACCCTCTCGACATGCATCTCAATGTGACTGTCCAGAGTCTGGTAATTGATGCACAACTTGGCCTAGGGGTGGAATGAAGACTTGAAACCAAGGATTTAGAGGTTTCTAGTGATCCTACACATGTTACAATAGTTTTGGTTAGGAATTGGAACCAGTTTAAGAAAATTTATTTGTAAATGGACACCTAATTATTTATTAGGCCTAGGAGAGATTTGTGTGCTCAAGAAATTTGATGATTGGTCATAAGCCCTAGCTTGGGGGATATTGAGGGTGAGTGGTTTGGAACATCTAAGGTTTATTGAGACTTAGTTTTTGGATTTCCAAGTAATTTTCTAATTTAAATCCATTTTTGTTCCTTGTAGCCCTTTGTAGTCTTTGATATCTTGATGGTGTCTTGAGAGTGAATGGATGTGGGATTTGTCTTTCATAGAATCTAAACAAAGTGTGTAGCCTTTGTGGAACCCTATTCCATTAGTTAAATTATGGATTCTATTTGTGGCTTAGTAGTGCCCTAAGGGTATTGGGGACTAGTGGAAGTATCTAGTCTTGTATGTGTGGGTTTTGGGAAATCTGTCAGAGCCCTAGATTGTGTGGTTGTTGGATAAGGTTTTGAACCTTTGTGTGGTATTTTCATATATTTTGAGGCTCTACTCCAAGTGGTATCAAAGATACTAGTAGATATTTGGAGAAAGAAAAGTTTTAGACATGTCAGATGGGGGAGAAGACAGTGAACTACCAAAGAGAATGAAAAATGCAAAACTATTGAGAGTAGTGAAAGAACATGAAGTAGATAGGAAGTGGACGAGGAAAGAAATGGAGAAGCTTAAAGAAAAATTTAAGAAAGAGAGTAGTGGAAACTCTGGAGTTGAAGAGGAGGGTGTTAGGAATAACAATCCACAAGACAACTAAGAGGGGGGGTGAATTAGTTGTAATATAGATCATTAAACTTTAAACTTTATAAACCAAATCTACAAATGTAAATGATAACACACTAAATGCCAACACAATAACAAAATATTTTTTGTCAAGGAAACCCTATTAAAGGTAAAACCCCGGTGGGAATTAACACCCACAAATAAAGTTCTGAGAGTATAGTATCCCTGTTAAAAGATATTAGCCCTATTAGGAGCTTGTTACAATATTATAGTACATAGTTCCTATTAGGAGACACACCTTGTTAGGAGGAAAAGGAAATAGTAGGCTCACTACCAAGGCACACTTCCCAAAGAAGGTTAAATCCACCCTCAAGGATTTACTATCTGAATCAAGTATATAAAGAAAATACATATTCCAGTGAACTATCTGATAGCAACTGTCTTTGCCCTGTTAGTTCCAATAAATTATCAACTCCGCTCTATATCCAACAGTCAACAAGCTTCAAAACTTCCAAAAATATTTTTTATTTTTCCTCTATCACATATTCTCCACAAGAAAATATCATTCATATATACCTTCTTACAATAATTCATTAGGTCGGCAAGTTAAGCTTTCCTAATATATAATTAACTAGGTCAGCCAATTAAGGATTTCCATCATAAAAATAATTACATAACTCCTTGATAAGATACACATGGTACCTATGACAAGTATACATCATTTAAAATCCATCACATATACTTCCAGATCCTCAATTTATGCTCACAATTAATTTCACATGCTATATGTCTGAAGTCGGCCTGGAAATAGGTCTTCTCCAGAAGACATGCTATAGCTGACATCACTAGTATCCAAATAACAATCAAACTCAACCCATTACTCTATCATATGTTGGTTGTCCACCAATAAGCTCAAGTGTTCTGAAATATATTTTCCAAAAAGCTATACCCAAAACATGGAGACCTTCTATGTCTAGAATCACAGTTACAGTCCATAAAACTAGTCTTCACCAAATCAACTGTAACGTCCATAGTATGCAACATAAATTCAAGAAACCTTAGGAATAAGGTCAACACATATCCTTTTGCATAAATCCAAATTTGATCAATCTAAAAGATCCGTACAGTGTCCATACACGCCTTCCAGTTAAGTAGCCAGTTTGTCTTCTTCATAGAAATATATGTTGACATTAGTGACAAAACATGAATAGCAACATCATGATCAGTAACCAAAAATGATATCATCCAATAATCTCCCCCTTTGGCATTGATGGAAACAAATGTGAAAATCCATATGCATCAACCCAAAATTACTCTCTCTCAATATAATCTTCTCAATATCCTCATAAAAAATCTCCCCAAAATAGTAGGGATTTTTACATAGACTCCTTCCCCCTTTGGAAGCAATGGAAAAGGGTTCCATAACTCATATGTAGTCTTCTGTAAGGTGTAGCTTTTTCAAATCTTCATGTCCAATCAACTAGGTGCAAAAACACAAAAATGTACTCCATATTATTCTCCTATGATCACTCCCCCTAAGGAGTAGATCCATACATCAAGTACAGAGAATGATATAGCTCTGAGATCCACTGGAGCGATGCACATCTGCATCATTTTAGTTACCACTGGGAGGGTACATCACCCCAAGCATGCCTCTGAGATATTCAAAAGAATCTTTTGGCAAAGGCTTAGTAAATATATCTTCTATATGTTCCTTGGTGCTAATATACTCCAGTTTAATCTCTTTATCTGCTACCTTCTCCCTCAAGAAATGATACTCAATAGAAATATGTTTAGTCTTTGAATACATTATAGGATTCTTTGACATATTCACTATGCTGGTGTTATCACAATGGATAATCACTAGTTCTTTGGAAATTATTCTAATGTCCTTCGCCATTTGTTTGATCCAAATGACTTGTGTACAGTTTATTGTAGCAACAACATACTTTGACTCAACATTAGATTGAGAAATACAGTTATGCTTCTTGCTCAACCAAGAAAGCAACCTTTTCCCAAGGAAAAATGCACCACCACTTGTAATCTTCCTATAATCCACATTACCTTCCCAATCAGCATCAGTAAAATCCTACAATGTAAAATCATCAGATTTTTCATACCATAATCCATATTCTACTATCCCTTTCAAATATCTAAAAATTATTTTCACAACAACAAAATGTGTCTCTTTAGGATCTGCCTGATATCTAGCCACAATTCCAACTACATTGGTAATATCTGGTCTAGTGTGTGTTAGATATTATAGACCTCCAATCATTGATCTTTACTTAGTCTGAACAACACTTTGAGTCTCATCACTTTTAGTTAGTTTGTTTCCTATCACCATGGGTGTTCCAACAGGTTTACAATCTTCCATTCTAAATTTATTCAATATTTCCTTAAGATACTTGGTCTGAGATATAAAAATTCCATTCTTACTCTAATTAATCTACAAACCAATAAAAAATTTCATCTCACCAATCATTGACATTTCAAACTCATTCTCCATTTCTTTAGCAAGCTTCTTACTTATTTTTTCATTGCCTCCAAAAATGATATCATCAACAAAAAATTCTATAATTAAGATTCCATCTTCATCAGTTCTCAAATACAAATTACTGTCTCCATTACCTTTTTTGAAACCAAGACGAAGTAGATGTTTATCGAGTCTTGCATACCATTCCCTTGGTGCTTGTTTCAGTCCATATAGTGCCTTCTTCAGTCTGCCAACCATGTTTACATCATCTAT
This sequence comes from Thuja plicata, assembly GCA_018584345.1. Classification (NCBI taxonomy): domain Eukaryota; kingdom Viridiplantae; phylum Streptophyta; class Pinopsida; order Cupressales; family Cupressaceae; genus Thuja; species Thuja plicata. The sequence goes on along the minus strand of MU228320.1, from coordinate 543,895 downwards.
CAAAGGAAAACCATCAAGTTTCTCAATGTACACTTCTTCTAGATCACCATTCAAGAATGTTGACTTCACTTCCATTTGATACACCTTAAAGTCTTTATGTACAGCATAAGTAAGGAATAGTCTCACAGCTTCCAATCTTGCAACATGTGCAAATGTTTCTTCATAGTCTATGCCTTCTTGTTGTGAGTAGCATTTACATACCAGTCTAGCCTTGTTTCTCACCACTGTGCCTTCCTCATCCATCTTGTTTCTGAAGACCCATTTAGTGCCAATCACATTTTTTTTCTTAGGTCTTGGAACCAATTCCCAAGTATTGTTTTTCTTTATCTATTCTAGTTCTTCTTCCATTGCTTTAGTCCAAGATTCATTTCTACATGCTTCATTACTAGTCTTTGGCTCAACTTGAGAAATCAAACAAATTTCATCTCTATCTTTGGATCTAGTCATCATTCCTTTGTTTTCATCACCAATAATTTGATCTTCAGGATGGTTCTTCTTCACATACCTTGGTGTTTTCAATATCTCAATAGCTTCAGTTTGTTATTCATCTTCAATCTCATTCTTGATCATCAAGGGTCCTTTAGTTTCAGTAGCAACCTCTTTTTTTTTTTTTAATATTTGACCACAATCATATATCCTTTCCTGAATTTAAAAATTTTCATCTATCCTCACATTGGTTCTTTCAATCAGTTTCCTCAATCTCAGATTGAAACATTTATATGATTTACTCTTAGTGGAATAACCAAGAAATATTCCTTCATCACTTCTAGCATCAAACTTCCCCATCTTGTCATCTCTCTTGATATAACATTTACTTCCAAATATTTTGAAATATTTCATAATAGGTGTATTATCAAACCATAATTCATAAGGATTTTTACTTGTACCTTTGCTAATCTAAATTTTGTTCAATGTGTACACAACCGTGCCAATTGATTCTCTCGAGTGAACATGTGATATATTTCCTTCTAGAAACATAGTCCTTGCGACATCTAATATGGTTCTATTTCTTCACTCTGCTATCCCATTCTGTTGTGGAGTTCTAGGGGCTGAAGTCTGTCTGTGTATTCCATTTTCTTCACAATATGTATTGAATAGCTTTGATGTAAACTCTCCTCCTCTGTTTGATCTCAAACAATTCATCTCTAAACTAGATTCATTCTCAAATTTTGTCTTGAATAACTTGAATTTGTCAAATGCTTTAGATTTCTCTCTCAAATATGTAACCCACATCATTCTAGAAAAGTCATCAAAAAAAAGTATAAAATACCTTTCACCATAGTATGATCTTGTTCTTCTAGGACCACACAGATCTGTATGCACCAGATCCAACTTCCCTTTTTCTAAATAATATTTTCTCTTGAAAGTGTTTCTAGTATGTTTCCCCATAACACATTCTCTACACATAGTGTTAGATGGCTTTACAATTCTAGGTAGATCTCTTACTGCTTTTGTCATACCTGCCTTCACAATGTTATCAAAATTAACATGACAAAATCTTCTATGCCATAACCAACTATCATCAATCTTTGAAATAAAACAAGAAGCTTGAGATGTGTTCAATTCAAATACATTACCTCTAGATTTAGTACCAGATGCTATCAAGTCTCATGTTTTACTCTTGATAGAACATTTCCCATTGATGAAGTTCAGTTGATAACCCTTTTCCACTAGCTTCCTAACACTCAACAAATTATTCTTAAGTCCGTCAACAAGTAATACATTGTCAGTGTTATTCTTTCCATCCAAAGAAATAGATCCAATTCCAACAATAATTTTGGGAGTATTTTCACCAAATCTAACAACACCACCATCATGTCTTTTCAAACTCACAAACTTATTTTTATCTCCAGTCATATGATGTGAACAACCACTATCTATGACCCATTTAGATTTATTTTCAACTCAGTATATTAAGGCTTTTTCTTCATGCATAGGTTCATCATCCTTAATAGAAATGAATCCAATTTCATCATAGTCACCACCCCCATCATCAGATATACCCTCACTAGCATAATAACACTCCTTGTCTTTTGAGAACTTAGACTTGAAAAAGTTAGGTTTGTGCTTTGGAATTCTTGTAGGACATCTAGATGAAAAATGACCAATCTTGTTAAATGAAAAACATTTCAAAGGTAATTTTCTTTCAAAATTACCCTCACCTCTCTTTTCTCTTCTAGCAATCAGTGCCACAACTTTATCTAGCTTCCTTTCTTCTTCTTGTATGTGTTCCCATTCATCATCATAGGCTCCAAGTTCTTCTCTTAGATCACTACTACTTGTGCTTGTATTTCCAGGTAAGATCCTTTTGTTCTTGTGCATGGTTGCCTTGAATGTTGAATAACTTTAGGTAAAGTGTCTCCCAATTCCGCAGCCTCAAATGTAGTTATCTTGCCAATCAAAATCTCTCTAGTGAAGTTCAATGTTAAGGGTATGATCTCTTATATATCCTAAACTTTGGTTCTATATGCTGGTGTCAAGGATCTGAGTATCTTTGCAATCACTTCTTCCTTACTATAAGTTCCTCCAAAGTTCCTAATACTAGTAACCACTTCAATAATTCTCTATGCATATGCTCTGATTTTCTCATCTTCTCTCATCTTCATTGATTCCATCTTTATCTTCTAGTTTTGTAACTTTGATTGCTTTGTAAATTTGTCTCCAACATATAGAGCTTCCAGTCTTGACCAGATTTCATGTGCAGAGTGCAAGTCCTTTATTTCAGTAAACTCTCCTTCTGATAGTGTGCTGATCAAGGATTCCCTTGCAACCATATTGCATGAAAATAGCTTATTTTCATCTTTAGTGGCTTTCTCTAATTCATCCTCAGTTTTTACCTTTTCTTTCTTCTTTTTTATCATCCAGTAATCAATTCCCAGACATAGCAAATGTGTTCTCATCTTGTTCTACCAACTGCCAAAGTTTTAGGTATCTAAATTTGGACAATCCTTCTTGTAGTAAGTCATATTTACCAAAGAAGATTAAAGCCACCATCAAGGATTTACTATCTGAATCAAGTGTATAAAGAAAATACACATTCTTGTGAACCATCTGATAACAACTCTCTTTGCTTGGTCAGTTCCAATTAAGTATCAACTCTGGTCTGTATCCAGCAGTCAACAAGCTTCACAACTTCCACACATATCTTTTATTTTTCCTCTATCACATCTTATCCACAAGAAAATATCATTCATATATACCTTCTTACAATAATTCATTAGGTTGGCCAATTATGCTTTCCTAATATATAATTAACTAGGTCGGCCAATTAAGGCTTTCCATCATACAAATAATTACATAACTCCTTGCTAAGATACAAATGGTACCTATAACAAGTATACATCATTTACAATCCATAACATATACTTCTAGATCCTTAATTTATGCTCACAATTAATTTCACACGCTATATGTCTGAAGTTGGCCAGGAAATAGGTCTTCTCCAGAATACATGCCACAGCTGACATCACCAATATCCAAACAAAAATAAAACTCAATCCATTATTCTATCATATGTCAGCTATCCACCAGTAAGCTTGCATGTTCTGAAATATCTTTTCTAGAAAGATATACCTGAAACACAGAGACCTTCTCTGTCCACAATCATAGTTACAGTCCAGAAAACCAGTCTTCACCAAATCAACTATAACATTTACAGTATGAAACATAAAGTCAAGTAGCCTTAGGAATAATGTCAACACATATACTTCTACATAAATCCAAATTTGATCATTTTGAAACATCTATATAGTGTCCATACATGCCTTCCAGTCAAGTAGCCAGTTTTTCTTCTTTATAGAAATATATGTTGACATCAGTGACAAAACATGAATAGCAACATCATGATCAGTAACCAAAACTGATATCATACAACAGAGGTGAGTGATGAAGAAAACCCTTGGAAGGAGGAAGAGAATATTCCTATGGACCAGAGGCTACTTGTGAAGACTTTGTTCCTATGGAAAGAAGAACCATGGACAATTAGCTTGATCTTCATGTCTACAGTGGAAAGATGGATCCAGAAGAAGTCATGGATTGGATTGATGCACTCACTAATTTCTTTGAATCTGAGGAGACACTAGAGCATCAAAAATTAAAAATAGAAAATTCCAAGTTGAAGGGATATTCCCTAACTTTGTGGAATTTCACTAGATAAGGGAGGGTGAAAGTGGATAAGAATCTAGTAGGAACACGGAAGAAGATGGGGGCCTTGGTGAATGAGGCTTATGTGCCAAAATATTATGAATTTCAACTTCATAAGAAGAGATAAAGTCTGAGACAAAAGGAGATGGATGTCTCCAGGTATACAAAATAATTCCATAGGCACTCAATGAAGTCCAAGATGGTGGAACCAGAGAGTGTTAAGCTTGCAAGATACATGCAAGGACTAAGGATAAATATCCAAGATGAGTTACATTTATGTTCTCCTACAACTATCCAAAAATGCTATCAACTAGCATTGAATATGGAAGAAAAACTCAAAATAAAGCAAGAAAAAAGTGGGAGAGGAAGAGGCCAGAGAGATTTTGGCAATAGAGGAAGAGGACACCAACTACGACACCTTGCACCCAAGTGTCCATAAAAGGCAAGAAATAAGACATAGAGAAGGGAAAACATGGTTAGGGAAAAAGATAACCAAGGGGATCCTACACATGGATCTTATGCACCACCTAAAGAAGGGGAAGTCCTCATGATGAAAAGGAATTTGTTGAAGGCTCCAAGCACTCAAGAACCTCCCACAAAGGAAGAATATGTTCAAAACCACCTGTAGGAGTGGAGATAAGGTGTGCAGAATGGTGATAGATAGTGGGTCTATGGAAAACTTACTGTCTGAAGAGGCAGTGAAGAAGTTGAATATGAGAAGGGTACTACAACCAAATCCTTACAAGGTGTCATGGCTCACAAAGAACCAATAGACTCTCATAGAGGAACAAGCATGGGTGGAATTCCAACTTGGGAAATACAAAGCCAAAGTGCTATGTGACATTGTTCCAATGGATGTGTACCATGTACTACTTGGAAGGCCTTGGCAATATGATACAGAGGCTCATCATGATGGGAGGTTGAAAACCCACACTATCAACTACAAAGGAGAAAAGGTAACTTTCTTACCCCTTCCTGATAATGCAGAAGAACAAAAAGATTCTAAAATTCTATTTGTAGGTGAAAATGAATTCTTGAAAACTTTAAAGGAAGAAAGAGCCCCTTGTTATATCCTAGTCATTCTACCTAAGGATGATATACCTAAGAAGGTTGAGAAAGAAGTAAAACCCTTGAGAAAATTAGGTCCTAAGGAAGTAGCAGACCTACTAGACCTATACAAAGACATTGTAACCAAAGACTTGCCTAATGAGCTACCCCCTATCAAAGACATAATTCATAACATAGAATTAATCCTTGGAGAAACTTTACCAAACAAATAAACATATAATTTAACCCCAGAGAAAAATAAGGAGATGGAAAAGAAGATACAAGAAATATTAGATAAGGGTCTAATAACAAAAAGTCTCAGTCCTTGTGTTGTACCTGCACTTTTGGATTTTAAAAAGGAAGGCACATGGAGATTGTGCACAAATTATAGAGAAATAAATAGAATCAAAATTTGGTATAGGTTTCCTATGCCTAGGATAGAGGATCTATTGGATCACTTAGGAAGAGAAAGGTACTATTCTAAGGTGGATTTGAAGAGTGGATACCACCAAATAAAAATTAGGGATGGAGATGAGTGTAAGACTACCTTCAAAACAAATGAGGGCTTATATGAGTGGAAGGTGATGTCGTTTGGGTTGTCCAATGCCCCTAGAACATTCATGAGGCTCATGAATGAAGTGCTCAAACCATTCCTTGGAAAAATTTTCATAGTATATCTTGATGATATCCTTATTTTCAGTAAGGACAAAGAAGAAAATTTGAAGCATCTTAACTTGGTCCTTAAAAGATTACATGAAGAGAAACTTTTTATAAATTTGGAAAAGTGTGTTTTTATGCAAGAGGATTTGGTCTATTTGGGATTTGTGATTTTTGGTCGGAACATCAAAATAGACCCTGAGAAGGTGGAAGCTATCCTAAGTTGTCCCTCTCCTAGGACAATGACATAAGTCAGGAGTTTTCATGGACTTGCATCCTTTTATAGGAAGTTGATTAGAAACTTTAGTCACTCATGTGCTCCCATCCTTGAGACCATCAAAGGTGGACAAAAATGCAGGTTTGTGTGGACCAAAGATGCAGAAGAAGCCTTTTAAATGTTGAAGAAAAAGGTAATGGATAAACCCATCTTAGTGTTTCCTAATTTTTAGAAAGTTTTCACCATTGAATGTGATGCTTCTAACTTTGCTATAGGGGTTGTCTTGAGCCAAGAAGGAAGGCCTATATCCTTTTTCAATGAGAAACTAAATCAAGAAAAGAGGAAATAATTCTCTTATGACTTGAAAATATATGCACTACTCCAGTCATTGAAGAAATCGAGGCACTATCTCCTGCCAAAGGAATTTGTTGTCTTCACAGACAACCAAGCACTTAGCTTCTTGAATAGCCAAGAAAAATTAAGCCATAAACATATGAAATGGGTGGATTCAATACAAGGTTTAATATAGAAAATATGGATGATTGTGATGATATTACTAATAATGTAATAGATAGAATGGGTTAGGTATAAAAATGATTATAATTTGGTTTGATTTGTTGATTGTTAAGATTGATATGAAAATTGTCCTTTAAGTTACCTAGAATGTATTGAATTCCTTAACCTTCATTGAATTGTATTGATTAAGTATTTCAATTGTGATTAAGGAGAAAATAAGATGCTCATTTTTATCCTCAAATGCACAAATGGGAGATCCAAATTGATCAACCCCAAATAAGGGTTAATGCACAAATGAATCAACTATTTGGAAGGGAGTATAACAAAGGAGATACCTTAAATTCTGTCAATTATATGTATAGAAATGATATATAATAGTAATTGAAGAGATAGGAGAAATGAACTAACCTTGAAATATTGAAAATCAAAGAATGTTGTTTTCTGAGGTCTATATTGAGTTTCTAGAAAAACTGACAGTTGATCCCGAACTGGAATGCAGAGACGAACAAATCCCAGAAATTGTTTTCCATTTTGATGTTGTCTTATAAAAAGGTCAACCTTGACCCACAAATGTCAACCCTAACCCAATAATGTCGACCTTGACCTGGACAGATCTGAAAGTGACTTTGTTCGCGGATCCTGAAAGTTTGCCGAAAAGGGTATCTAGATTTGGTCTCAAAACTACAATCCTAAACTTGTACCTATAAGAAAAGGAGGTTGTTTGCTGTGGGGGAGGGGTTTTCCTTAGTCAAACCCCGATTTAGGAATTAAACTTGAAATCAATAAAGTATAGAATGCTAGCAAGTAGTAGAATTGAATCAAACAATGAAGCTATGATACTCAAATAGATATGTAATTGAAATTCAAATGTATGAAAATATGTAAATATGAAAGCAATGGACTCAATATGAACAATAAACCTCCATGATTGTATTCTTGAAATCCACTTTGAAGAGGTGATGAAATAGTCTTGAGGATGCACAAAGGATCTTGAAGGAAGATCACACCACCATGATGGCTAGATCTAAGGTTTGAATGATGAATCTTGAATGTTTTCACCTAATCCCTTCAAAGGCTTGAGAGCTTGAATCCTTTATCTTCAATGGAGAACTTGAATGATTGAGAAGACTTGAACACCTTGAGAGCTTGGAAATGGATGCTTGAACTTTTTGCTTCTTGACAAAATCTTGATTAGAGCTTTTTGCACTTAGAAGACTTAGAGGAAATGAGAGAGAAATGCTTCCTTTTATATGAAATTAGGGCACAATATTATAAGGAGGACGACATAGGATAATCCCCTAGAAAAGGACCTATATTAAATATAATTTAGGATTCAATGCTTTGAAACCCAAAACAGCCGACCCGGAAGCAAGAAAACTAAATTTATGATGAGCCCCAGTAGCTGAAAAGTTTCCTAATTTGACAGGGGGACCTAGGTCAGGGTCAAGGTTGACCCTGACCCAGGGGATTAGAACCCCTAGAAAATATGCCAGGTGGGGTAGGAGGTGCCCAGAGAGGCCCAATCAGGGTCCTAAACTAGCACAGAAGCATGAGATGATGCAGAAATAGGATGATGATATGGTAGAGGTCAAAAATGTCCCCTTAGGAGGGCTAAACATTCTTAACATGGAAGTGCTTCCATTTTAAGATGATACATTAAGCCCCCACTCTAGCGAGAGTACAAAAATTGAATGTGCTCATGGTAAAGTTAGAGTAAAAGAATCCTAGTGGATTGCAATGAGGTAGAATATCACTAAGTTAGGGATATGAGCCCCCAAACCAAGGATTCTAACTCAACATACATACATAAAGATATGGAAATAAAGAGCAATCAATCATAGAAAACATACATGACTACATAAGTAAGACAAGAACAACACCATAGATAACATAGCTTCATGATCTAATCCTACCAGCATGAAAGTGAAAGAGAGAAGAGAAAGTGATTACCTCACCTAGTAAGATGCCAACCTTACTATGAATCACCAAGGAGGGAGAGCCCAATAGGTTCACCCACAAATTGTACTTGTAATTGTAAATGTGTCTTCTGATGGCTTTTGAAAATATCCATAGATCAACATTCTTGTATCACTATGGAATATAAAATGCGTGTCCATTTAGGATTTAGAAACTTATGTGTGTTACCTTTCAAGGATTTAGCATATTGTAAAAAATAAAATAAAAGGGCGTGTACCTTTTCAGGGTTTAGCAGCTTATGTGCGTTACCTTCCAAGGATTTAGCAAAAATAAAAGTAAAAATGTGTGTCTCTTCAGGGTTTAGCAACTTATGTGCGTTACCTTCCAAGGATTTAGCATGCTATAAAATATAAATAAATGTAAATTATATTACAAGGGAGGCCCTACATATTCCCCCCTCCTTATCATGGCTACTCACTAGGCTACTCACTAGGCAGGATAAGGAAGAAGAAGGAAGGATACCTACTTCACAAGGTAAGGAGATATTCAACTTAACAACAATGTATACCATATTCTTAGTGAAGAGCCTTGACCCTTATATCCAAGAACATAGATAATCATGAAATGGATATATCATTTATGGAAAGAGGATCATCAAAGGGGAAGAGATCTTATCAACAAGAGCCCTAGAAGAGAGGAGTGCTTAGGATAAAATGTCATCTTCGAAAAGCAAGAGGGACCCAAGATTCAACCATCAAGTTGCTTTCAATAAAGAGGATGAGGAATCTTGGAATGAAGGATATCAAACTCTAACCAACAAGCAAGGGAAAGAGTGTATAGAGAACGTAATTTGAAACATAAAGAAGAGGTAATGACCTGGGACAATCACCTCTCAAATAAGAAGGTATCAATGGTCAAAACATAGATCGTTATAAAGGTTATAAAAATAAGAGATATTCCTACAAAATAGATGTCCTAGAAAGAATATCATGAGTGTAGGAAGTTATAAGAATAGAATGCAGAAATAATAACCAATTATACTCAAAACAACATTCATGCTAAGAATATAATGGATCCTATAAGGCTGGAATAGAACACCTCTTGCCCCCCAGCTTAAGAGACAAGAGTAGAAAATATAGTCTAACTTGTAGAGGAAGAAGGGGAATACCCTATGTCAAAATTATGAAGAAATTGTAATACCGCTCGGGAATAAGATATAATTCCA
>MU228320.1:521190-533752 GCA_018584345.1 Thuja plicata | reverse complement strand
AGAAGTTTCTTTGGATTTCCCTTTATTATCACCATGGATAGGATAAGAAGGAGAAGGTAAATCTAGAAATTCTTGCACATCCTCATCTTGTACCATAGTTTGAGCCTTAGAAAAAGTATGAGAAGAAATATGGATGGAAGATGGAAGAATAGGAGTGGGATTATTAGAAATGATTGGATTAGGAATTTTAAGATTATGATTAGGAAGATTAGGTAATGGAGTATCATCTACCAAATTATTCACATAATCTAAAAGAACAATAAGTCCACTACACAAATCCTTAATTAAGGTTTTGAAAGTAGGAAGATTAGTATTGGTCAATCTTAAAATAGCATAAGCAAGTGAAACATGAAGATTAACATATATGATAAAGTGGATGACACTCTCATAGACATCATAGGTACTATAAAGAGATGCTAAAAGAAGGATAATGAGAAAAAAAGCCATACACCAAAAGAATTTCATGATGAAAATGCAAGAAATGTTTGCAAATTATAATCTAAGATGTAAATCTAACACCAAAGAGAAAGATTTGTCTATTGTGGGTTCACCAATAATGTAATAGATAGATTGGGTTAGGTATAAAAATGACTATAATTTGGTTTGATTTGTTGATTGTTAAGATTGATATGCAAATTTTCCTTTAAGTTGCCTAGAATGTATTGAATTCCTTAACCTTAATTGAATTGTATTGATTAAGTATTGTAATTGTGATTAAGGAGAAAATAATATGTTCCTTTTTATCCTCAAATGCACAAATGGGAGATCCAAATTGATCAACCCCAAAGAAGGGTTAATGCACAAATGAATCAACTATTTGGAAGGGAGAATAACAAAGGAGATACCTTAAATTATATCAATTATATGTATAGAAATGATATATAATATTAATTTAAGAGATAGGATAAATGCACTAACCTTGAAATATTGCAGATCAAAGAATGCTATTTTTTGAGGTTTGTATTGAGTTTCTAGAAAAACTGACAGTTGATCCTGAACCAGAATGCAGAGACGAAAAAAACCTAGAAATCATTTTCCATTTTGATGTTGTATTATGAAAAAGGTCTACCTTGACCCACAAATGTCAACCTTGACCCAATAATGTTGACCCTGACCTGCACAAATCTAAAAGTGACTCTGTTCGCGGATCCCAAAAGTTTGCAAAAATGGGTATCCAGATCTGGTCTCAAAACTACAATCCTAAACCTGTACCTACAAGAAAAGGAGGTTTTTTGTTGTGGAGGAGGGGTTTTCCTTAGTCAAACCCTAATTTAGGAATTAACCTTAAAATCAATAAAGTACAGAATGCTAGCAAGTAGTAGAATTGAATCTAACAATGAAGCTATGATACTCAAATAGATATGTAATTGAATTTCAAATGTATGCAAATATGTAAATATGAAAAAAATGGACTCAATATGAACCATAAATCTCCATGATTGTATGCTTGAAATCCACTTTGAAGAGGTGATGAAATATTCTTGAGGATGCACAAAGGATCTTGAAGGAAGATCACACCACCATGATGGCTAGATCTAGAGTTTGAATGATCAATCTTGAATGTTTGCACCTAATCCATTCAAAGGCTTGAGAGCTTGAATCCTTGATATTCAATGGAGATATTGAATGATTGAGAAGACTTGAACACCTTGAGAGCTTGGAAATGGATTCTTGAACTTTTTGCTCTTGACAAAATCTTGATTAGAGCTTTTTGCACTTAGAAGACTTAGAGGAAATGAGAGAGAAATGCTTCCTTTTATATGAAATTAGGGCACAATCTTCTAAGGAGGCCAAAATAGGATAATTAATTTCTAATTAGACCCATGCCCCTAGAAAAGGGCCTATATTAAATATATTTTAGGATTCAATGCTTCGGAACCTAAAACAGCCGACCTGGAAGCAGGAAAACTAAATTTTTGATGAGCCCCGACAGCTGACAAGTTTCTTGATTTGAAAGGGGGACCCAGGTCAGGGTCGAGGTCGACCCTGACCCAGGGGGTCAGAGCCCCTAGAAAATATGATAGGTGGGGTAGGAGGTGCCCGAAGAGGCCCAATCAGGGTCCTAAACTAGCACAGAAGCATGAGATGATGCAAAAATAGGATGATGATATGGTAGAGGTCAAAAACATCCCCTTAGGAGGGCTAAATGTTCTTAACATGGAAGTGCTTCCATTTTAAGATGATACACAAGCTTACACTTTTTCAATTAAAAACAAAAAGTAATTTCCAATAAGGTGGTATCAACAAATGCAGGGTTGTATCAACCTTTACCCAATCCTACAAGACCTTAGGAGAGTTGTAGTATGGATTTTGTAATGGCACTACAACATTTGGGGTCAAATTTTGACACCAATTTGTGACAACACTACCATTTGTGTATGATTTTTGTGTTTTTTTTTTTTCAAGTGCCCCCGATGCTATCATAATAGCGATGGTACCATCGTAATTGCAACACCTACATGATTATAAAAATAAAATAAAAATAAAGGCACATTTCTAATTTTTGTGATCAATCTGCATGCACGATGAGGGCTCTTTTGTTGTGAAGCTCAAGATCAATTCGTCACTTTGCATATGGCAGCCATGACTTGAAGTAGGCATTCAAGTTTTGTCTTCTCATTAATGTACTAAATTTTATTTTGATGGAATTTGTTGATTCAATGGCGCAATAGGAATATTAATACTAGCATTGTTTACATATTTTCATTTGGAATGCTCGATAACTCATGAGCTTTGAGAGACAGGGCATCATTGCTATTACCTTCAAGGCATTGTGTGAAGTGTTTGATCTCTCTTTATTTGTTTTGTTGTTAATATTCACTATGTGGTACTCCCCATTTATGACCGTTTCATGAGGAAATAACTTGACGGCTCGCAGGCTACAAGCTAGGGCATCATGCATTGTTTATGAGCTCACTGTTTAATATTGGCATTGTTTACATCTTTGCATTTGTATTTCTTAATGACCCGTGAGCTTTGAGAGCTAGGGCATCATTGCTATTACCTTCAAGGCATTGTGTGAAGTGTTTGATCTCTCTTTATTTATTTTTCTATTGATATTCACTATGTGTTACTCCCCGTTTATGATCATTTCATGAGGAAATGTCTTGATGGCTTGCAGGTTGCAAGCTAGGGCATCATGCATTGTTTATGAGCTCACTGTTTAATACTAGCATTGTTTTCATCTTTGAATTTGGAATTCTTGATGACCCCCGAGCTTTGAGAGCTAGGGCATCATTGCTATTACCTTCAAGGCATTGTGTGAAGTGTTTTATCTCTCTTTATTTGTTTTTCTGTTGATATTTACTATGTGGTATTCCTCATTTATGATCTTTTCCCTATGTAGAAGACCTACTTGGGCCATTGAGACCAAGACCAATGACAATTCTAGTTATATGATGTTTTGGGATTAAATTGATGTGTTTGTATACTTTATCCATTTTAAACTAACCTATCCAGTTTATGATCATTTCATGAGGAAAAAACATGGTATCTTCTTTTCTTTCTGTAGCATTCTTCTGAGTGCACATGTCCTGTAGCATGGTTTTTCTTTCAGAAGTGTATGACTTGACTATGAACATGCCTAATTGTAGATGAGGATCAGTAATAGAATTTCATTCATTGGTTAGATCATTTTGTTCTAACCCCCATCTCTCTTTTCTTTGCAGGTTCTAGATCACACACAAGCACACTGAATTCATACCCGAGTCAAAAATTCATCACTTCAAGCAATGTCTGGTACCCTTATTATTTATGTTCATCCTCTTATGTATGTATGTACTCTTTCATATTCTGTTGAAAGTTGGCTATATTCATGGGTTGTGTTAGTCTAGGTAATTTTATCTTTCAGTTCCTTTCCTTGTATAGTATAGACAAGTTATTTGGCATATATATACATGTAATCTTTAGATGCAGAAATTTTTTTCCTTTATATGTATCTTTTCATGAAATAAACACAAATTAAACAAGATTGTCTAATAATGCAAACTAGGGTACTGTAGTCACTCATCTAGTAATTAGGTGAACATATTGGAATGGGCATAAAAATATGGTAACAAGAACCATTACTAAGGATTGAACATAAGTCTAAAAGTCCCCAAACCTATTGTTCTATGTGTCGTTATTGCCTTTGTAATTTTGGTTCAACCCCTATAGGATGCCCAAGCCTAGAGGCTAAAGAAAGTACCCAAGAGCACTTGAAAGAAATATTAATGAAACCATTGTCCTTATGTGGGTAAACCCATATAAGTGTTCTTCCTTTGCATCACAACTCCTACTTGGGGATCCACAATCATGCATTTATGTTCAAGAATTATTATTACCTTAGTATTTTTGAATCTTAGGATGACATCTCAATTGGGAAAGGAAAAACAAAACCTTTCATAGACCAATCACAACCAAGGCATGTGGGTGTTCTTCTTTTGTACAGTTATACTCATAAAATATATGTACTATGCTAAGGAACTATGTTCAATGTCAAATGTGTTATCAAGAAACAATGTTTCACATCTCAAACTTCACAATATCTTCAAGCTAGCATGCTATCAAAATAGAATGGAAATGGTGATTCAATGCATCTATAGCCTCAACAACATGTCATCATTGATCCAATAACAATAAATACATTATGAATGCCAAGCTCATGGTCTCAATGAAATAAACAATTTGTAAAACAATATATGGTATAACCTATCATATTATTGGTACTCCATCTATAGTTTTAATTAATGTATGTTTCTTTTGCACACTTTAGTGGGGACACCTCAGTAGGAGTTGTATAGGATGCTAGTTTCTAAATGCATAGAAATTTTAAAATACATTTCATATGAATAGCATCACAACGAATAATAGTTTCTTAAGCATGAAAATATTAAAATACATGTCATTAAAATACTATCAAAACAAAGACAAAATGACATGTGAAAGATCTTGACCCAACACTATTGGAAAAAATAGATGAAAAAATAGCCCAAGTTCAGCAACATGTTAAAACTAAAAGAAAGAGACACGTTAGTAGATCTGTTTGTCGGTCGCCAAATAGACAACCTTAACAAAAAAAAATGAACTAGTCATGGAAAACATTTAGTTATAAAAAAATCAGTAGAACAACAGAAACACAAATTTTTTTGTAATTTTATCTATAATATTAATATGATCATGTGTTTGTGTTTGTCAAATAAATAAGGCTCCTTCTTTCCCCAAAAAATATAAAATAAAATAAAGCTCTTGTTCTTCCAAAATAATCAAAAATAGGAAAAGAATTGGCCAGGGAAAACATGTAGTTTGGGCCCCATCATAAAATGGTGATTATGATATTAAAGATGGGTATAAGGCCCTCTTTCTAATGGAGCAAAACATGACTAAACAACTAGTATATATCCTATGTTGGAACAAAGTGATTCTACCAAAGGCATGATGTTTCGCTTGGCTAGAAATTAGGAAAAGGAATCTGACTAGTGACCGCCTTCATAAATTCAATATTTTCCAACCTTGTCAGTTTGTGTTTTATCAGGCAGAAATTGAAAATGTTGATCACTTACTATTATTATGCCCCTTTGCTCAAAATTTCTGGAAACATGTGGTGGGAAAATTGAACATCTCCATGCTATTTCTAAACAATTTGTGGGATATTTCCAATCATAGCCCATTATTCATTCCAGATATTTATTCTCATGTATTTGGCTCTATGCACAAGCTATTATTTTTTGGGCTATCTAGTGGGAATGTAAAAATAGAATCTTTAGAAATTATGCTTCACCAGTGGAATTTGTTATAAAAAAACTGGAGCAATCCATTTCAGAGGTGGCTAATTCGCATGTTAAAGATAAAATTTACAATTACAACTTCACAAATTGGGATCCTAATTTTCTTAAGTCATTGAATCTGATTCACACCCATCCATTTATGATCCCAAATAGTAGAATACATAAGGGAGATCATTCAAAAGTTAGATGGATTCCTCCTGATAATCATTCTTTAAAGTTAAATTTTGATAGCTTTGCATGAGGAAACCCTAGCAAGTTTGGATATGGTATGTGTCTTTGCAATCATAGGGGTATATTTTTAGCATTTAAATGTATTTATTTACCAGATGGGACCAATAATCTAGCTGAAGCATATGCCTTGTTTATGGTTTCGAGCTTGCTAGAAATGTTAATATTAGGAAACTCCATATACACAACCAAAATAAGCATGCCTCTCTCAGCAGAACTCTGTGTATGTTCTGACCACTATCGTATATCTCTTAATATAAATAAGATTAATGGCAGAAAAAATATCCCTTTCAAATTTGAAAGAATGTGGTTAGCTCACCCTAACTTAAAAGATAAGATAGAGGAATGGTGGAATCCTACTATTGAAGGGGGAGCTATGTATAGAATGACTAAGAAAATGAATAATATAAAAAACAATCTCAAAAAATGGAATAAAGAGGTTTTTGGGGACATTTTTCTTACAAAAGGGAACTTGTAGAATGAAATTAAGGAAATCCATAATAGTATCTAGAAGGAGGGCCTTTCGGAGGAAACTAGAACTAAGGAAAATAAACTGCTGGCAAATTACCACAATGTTATCACTAAGGAGGAATTTTTTGGAGACAGAGATCTAGAGCTCTCTGGCTCAAAGCTGGGGATAAAAATACTAGATTTTTCCATATGACTACCATGAAACACAAAGAAATTAATAGGATTACTAATCTTCATTCAAAAGGTAAAACTATGAGGAAGGAGGAAGATATCAGATCTGAGATGTTAAACTATTTCTCAGATCTTTTGACACAGGAGAAAGACTTGAATAGTTCTAATCAGGATGAAATATTATCAGCTATTCCTAAAATTGTCAAGGATCACTCTAACAAAATTATCAAATCTATTCCTTCAAATAATGAAATCAAGAATGTTGTCTTTTCCTTCAAAGGAGAAAAATCACCAGGCCCTGATGGTTTTCTTATGCTCTTCTTCGAGCAGTTCTAGGAGATTATTGGTCAAGATGTTCAAGATGCGGTTAAAGAATTCTTTGGGACTAAATGTCTTCTCAGGGAATTAAATGGTACCTTCTTGGTTCTTATTCCCAAGAAACCTAGAGCTAATACTTTGGAGGATTTTAGACCTATCAGCTTGTGTAATTCTTTATACAAGATTATTTCTAAAGTTATTACTTCCAGACTGCTTAAGCTCCCCCCGTCTCTAATTTCCCCCCAGAAAAATGGATTTGTTCCTAGGAGACAAATCCTTAATTCTATTATTGTGACTCATGAGAATCTCCACTCCCTAGAAAAATCCAAAAAATAGGTCTTTATGATGAAGCTGGACCTCTCTAAGGCGTATGACGGAGTTGACTGGCACTTTCTACAGAAGGTGCTGAATGCTTTTGGTTTTAGCAAGGAAATTATTAAAATCATTATGCAACTTTTGACTATTGTTTCCTCTTCTATTATTGTGAATGGGGGTTCTTCTTCCTTCTTTAAACCTTCCAAAGGGCTAAGACAAGGAGATCTTATATCTCCCATCCTATTTGCTATCCTAGTTGAGTGCCTGGGGAGGTACATCCAAATTATGGTGGAAAAAGGGGATATAAGGGGTATACATCCTTCTTCTACAAGACTTATATGTTCCCATGAGAAATTTGTGGATGATACTCTCATAATGGGAGAATCGACTATAAAAGAAGCTAAAAGTCTTAAGAAAGGCCTCTCTATCTATACCTTGGCTACTGGCCTACTAATCAATTGGAATAAAACTTACATATTCTTTATAAACACCCTGGAAGAAAGACAAAAGAAAATGTCAAATATTCTTGGTTGTACTATAGGGAACCTTCCCTCATCTTATTTAGGTCTCCCCCTTTGTGTCAATTCTCCTGAAAGCTTCTAGTATAAATTAATTGACAGATATAACAATAAGTTTGCAGGATGGAAAGGGGCTCTCCTAAGCAATGCAGGAAAGCTCCAACTCCTGAAATCAACTCTTTAGAATATCCCTATCTATGCTATGAGTCTATTTAAAATTCCCCTCAAAATTTCTAATGAAATTGAGAAAATTCAAAAATGATTCCTTTGGTCCGGGGTGGAGGATTAGAAAAGAATTAGCCTGGTTTCTTGGGAGAAAGTGTGCAAGCCTAAAAAATAAGGAGGCCTTGGGCTGCGAATCATCAAAAATATGAACCAAGCCCTCATGGATAAACAGTTATGGAGAATTTATGGAGATCAAAAGGAATGGAACAACATAATTAAAAGCAAGTATCTTTTCCTCTACAATTCCTTGGAGGATTTTATAGGTGATGAAAATTACACTAATGGATCCTTCATATGGAATAGTATAAAGTCCACTAAAGAGATTATAGTCAAAGGGAAAAGATGGAAGTTGGGAGATGGTAGAAGAATTGATTTCTGGGATGATGAATGGATTCAACCTAAGCCTCTATCTAGCAACATTGATTGGAAGCTAAGCATTGAGAGATGCAAAGAAAATATTGGATTGAAAGTAGTAGACTACTGGCAGGATAATAAATGGAAAAATCTAGGAGAAATTGATAAAAGATTTATTCCCCTCCAGCAAGATCTTCAGACCTAGTATATTAAAGATAACATCCAAGACTCAATTGTTTGGAATCCTTTGTCAGATGGAAAGTACACCGTGGCTTCCACAAATAATCTCATCACTAAAAGAGAGGAAAGGCCTCCTTGTTCTTTTGTGTGGTATAAATTTCTTATACCTAAAATTAATTTCTTCTTTTAGCTCTTGATTCAAAACAAACCTCTAACCCTTGATAATTTGTCTAGAAAATGGATTTATATTGTACATAGGTGCAATCTCTGTTTTCAAAATGTTGAATCCTGTGATCATATTATGCTTCATTGTTCTTTTACTCACAAAGTGTGGGACATTATTTTTCAAAAATGGAATCTTTGCTGGTGTTTTCCTTCTTCTTGGTAGGAATTTGTCACCCAATGGAGCTACCCACCAAAGAACCTTATGGAAAAAGATCTCTGGCTTCTCATTCCCCCTCACTTCTGCTGGAGAATTTGGAAAGAATGCAATAATAGAATTTTTAGAGATACTCAGGCTTCTCCTGAAGTGATTGGTAACCAGATATGTAGAGCGCTGGAAGAAAAATTTACTTGTGCTAAATCACAATCTAATCTCACTAAAAGGGAAAGTGACAAAAATAATAGAGACTCTAATCCTAGCAACCTAAGATCCATGGCTACCTAGATTTCACCTCCTGAAGACTGGGTAAAAGCTAATTTTGATGGGGCTACGAAAGGCAACCTAAGAAATGTTGGAGGTGGAGGTATAATTAGAGACCATTATGGCAATTGTGTTGGTGTTACTTCTGCCTCTCTGGGAACCCAATCCAATCATAAGGCAGAGGCTATGGCAGCCCTCAATGTTATTATGCTGGCAGATGAAATGGGATGCATAAAAGTTTGGCTGGAAGGTGATTCTTTAAATATTATCAATAATACTATAGGTATTTGTAAGGTGTCCTGGACAATTGAACACATTATCGATAAGATAAAAAATATTGCATCAAATCTTTCTTCTTTCTATGTAACTCATAATTTCAGGGAAACCAACCAAGTGGTAGATATCCTTGCTAACTTGGGAGTTAAGAATGATGTCATGTACAAGTGGCATGGGAAAACTAAAATCAATGATGAAGTGGAATCATTTCTCAATTATGATAGGCTCAATCACAAAATAGGTGAAATTAATCACATTAATCATTTTGATTAATGATGATATGATCTGGGGTACAGTGACGACATTTTACCTCATGATCGGTAGCATTTTTGATTACTTCCTTTCTACTCAAGTTAGTTGGGACTTCATTAATATCTCTATGAATTCTAAGATCTGCAACTACATTCTACGGAATACTAGTATGAAACAAAACTGTGAAGGAGACCACACTAAGACTGAAGAGATTGAAGATATGGGGGGTGATTTGAAGAGAGAAGAACTAGCGGTTTGTAGTTGGAGGAATGAAAAAGAGGTGTGGAGCAAGCTCAAGAAGGGAAAAGTCCACAGATATTTGAAGTGCCTTCATGGTAACAACAAAGATATTATGAAGGCCTTTGTCAATGGGTGGGATAATGGTAAAGTGAACATCCTTGGAAAATCTATCAAGCTTACTCTGGATTGTTTGGCTGATATCACGGGCCTTCCGCTAGAGGGAATTCAATTTATTAAAGATAAAAAAGAGGGAAAAAAAGGGTACAAAAAATTCCCCAAAATAGACGAGGAAAGGGCAATGCTGGTGAAGAGAAATCTAGACTACGTCAATTTGTCAAATATTAAATGTATTTGGGTGTTTGTAATAAGGGCAATCATGGAATATTTTACCCTGGATGATAGATTTTCTAAGGTATACAACTATCACTTTATCTTGGAAAATCACTTTCGTCATGACATTAGGGTTTGTTTTCCCTTCTATCTTTTAAGTTCACTCAACCAGAGAATCATTGATCATAGGGCAAAGTCTTCTCCCATTTTACATAAAGGTCTTATTTTGCTAATAATAGATTATATTAAAGATCATATCCTTGACCCTATCCCCAAGAGCATTGAGAATTTTAAAAGGAAGAGCATGAATATTCCCACTAGTAAGAGCCCTAGTAAGCGTAAAGCTAAAAAAAGTCGTAATAGCCCTGTTGAGCCTGATATTTCCTTATCCATCTATGATGATATTGAGGGCATGAAAACATATGATGATCAGGAAGTTGCCTCCTATGAGGCTGAGGGTATCAGGACATACCCAAGAAAAAAAGTTGATTAGTTGGAGGGTAAAGGCCAGAAAGAGGAAGACCAAAAGATAGAGAACATTAGTCTTGAGGATATTATGGTTGAAATTGACAATATCAATGACACCCACATCGAGGATCTCACTACCAATAATGAGGTGGACAAGGAGTAGGATCAAGATAATCAGGATTCTAACAGGGAGTTGGGGATAAGAATACCCTTATTCAAAATCACGATGGTAAAACTGTTGAGGAGGAGGAACAGAACCAAGATTGTCTTATCCCTCACAATGTGAAGGAGCAAATGGATGTTTCTGAGATTGAAAAGGTAAAAAATAAGAATGAAGAGGAGACCACTATCCCTAACAAGGAAACTATTAAAGTTGTCAATGATGAGCATAGCCATGAAACCCCGAATGATAAAGGTGAAGTGAAGAATGATCAGAAGAAAAAAAGCCTTAATGATGAGCTCCATGAGAGGGAGGTCAATGTTAAAAGGATGGCTTCTCTTACTTTCCTTCAAATGGCCAGAAACAAAGCAGAGAATAGCTACAATATGGATAAGTGGATTCAGGATGACATCAATTAGATGAAAGCTAACCATAAAAGTATGGAAGATAGAATTTCCTTGCTAGAGGATATAGAGGACAAAATGCACAATGACTCAGTTATGTATCAGCAAGGTAATGATGTGTTTGATAAGGTTATGGTGCAGAGCACCCTAGGGTTTAGCTCAAAACCCTAGCCCTAGCAATTTTGAACAAGTTTTGATCCAGGTCACATAATGAGCAAGTCATGTTTTGCATTGTCGCATAGTCGCAGAGCCAACAGAGAGTAGAAAGGTAACGCATCGCACACTCGCGAGCTAGGAAAACAGTTCACTTATTAGTGAGCGAGTGCGCGACGAGGAACTAGTCGCTCAGTCGTAGATGGCTAGCAAGAAAAATAGTGTGCGACAATGTGACGAGGAGCTCATTGCCAACTCGCGAGTCAATTTGCAGTCAGAGGGAACACAGTGCAACAACGTGATGGGTGATCAATCGCTCAGTCGTGAAGACAAATCGTTAAGTCATGGTGTGCGAGTGAGAGACACCCGATGCATCGCCAAGTCGCAGGTGAATTGACAGTTAATGCAAATGCATGGCGAGTGCATGACCTAAGCTCATCACTCAGTCGCCGAGATAGGGCCAGCTCATCTCCAGACAGTGCGATAGCGCGACACAAGCTCATCACTCGGTCGCAAAGCAAGAGGCAACTCGAGTTGAATTAGCGTGAGTGCACGACCACTGTGCAGCGCAAGGTCGTGAAGGAATTAGCAACTCAGATTGGAGTGCAGTGAGTACGTGACTAACACCTATCACAGACTCGCAGAGTAAGGAGCAGTCAATGAAGATGCAGTGCGAGTATGCGACTTGAGCTCATCGCTCAGTCGCAACATAAAACATAGCTCGGGTAAATGCATTACGGGTGCGCGATTTGAGCTCATCGCTCAGTCGCGAGGTAAAAGACAAGTCATGTAAAGACATTGCGAGGGCGCGACGAGCAGGTAATCGCTCAGTCACAGAACAAGACTTGAAAGGTGATTTTCATTCGCGACTACGCGATGGAAAAATAGAACAGTCAAATGGTCAAATATGCTGATGTGTCAGAAGGAGAATACATTGAAAAGTCTTAACCGCCAAACAAAAAAGGAATGACACGAAGGAAAAGAGACTGTCCAGAATGTCGACCATGCAGAGAAGAGATGACAGTTTGCAGAGAGCATGAAGAACAGAGAACAGCTGGAAGGCTGGGATCGATAGGTAACCACCAGGGTTA
>MU228320.1:470341-488876 GCA_018584345.1 Thuja plicata | reverse complement strand
AATTAAGAGGAGATGTAAAATATCTTTTTGCCTTAGTATGAGAACATCATCTGAATCCTTCTATGATATAAATGAGTGGGGTAGGAAACTACCACAAGCATGAGGGATTCCTTATGCCATGGTATGGGAAACATGTTACGAGAATATAAATCCTTAGGATAGACATGACCAATCAAAATGAATAAGAACTAAAGTTTATCATGTATAAGATTGATGCAGGGGCTTCAGAGGGTCATAACTTTTGACTCGGATGTGGGTTTTGGCTGAGATTTTACATGTAGATTCGTGAGGTAGAGTTGATGGAAATTCCAACACAGCTGACTTTGTTGGTGGCCATTTTGATGATTTTTCAAGAGGATTAAATTTCATCTTGACCTCGAAAACTGGCTTTTTCTTTTTTCCTTCCAGTTTTCTAAGTGTTGTTTTTGTAATTAATTCAAAATCGTATTTCTGATTTCGTGGATTAGTTGGCAATTTGACTTGCCTTAGTTGGGAGCTTTTCTTGGGAAAAATTAGGATTCATAGGATGAGTTTTTAAAATTAACAAACATAGAAAAATCTATTTTTCCCAAAAACCTGCAAAATATGGTAATTTTTAGAATTGTATTAAGTAGGAGTTTTATTTCATTGTAGGGGCAGAGTAAGATTGGAGAAGTTAATGAAGAATTTGAATTCTGTAACATTTTATTGTGTATCTTCTGAATGTTAATGTTATTTGGGCTACATCAAAGATGGAGAAAGTTGACCTGACAAACCATAGGACATAATTGTGTGTGCAATAAATTTTATCCTAATGGATAGTCATCAAACTATTAAAGTATAAAATACTAATATTTCTTTACACTATGTATAAAATTGTAAGCAACCCTCCTCGTGATTTAATGAATTATGCTTGGGAATGTAGTGAGAAATAAGTATCAAGTAGAATGATGGAATATATGCATAGTAATATAAATTAATTAATGTAATGCCTATTGTGATGAGAGATGTATCCTAAGAAAGTGTCTAGCTCACCTAACCCAGGGAAGGTTGTTGTGGACATCGAGTGTCAAATCACCAAATGGAGCCACTTGAGAAGTTTTACGCAATTATCATGAGAAAAAATACTCATATGAAATAATAATGCTAGTTAATGTACTCATAGTATTATTATGTTGATAACCATGTCTTTGGTCATTCCTATATTCATAAAATAAATACTCCTGTAGATGTTTTAATAGTGTTGATTTATGACACATTGACCTAAGTGTGTTGGCCATTTAACGTTATGTAAGTATGATGGTGTAATTCATGTTATTGTGGGTAAGACATTAGTGAACCATGTTGCAGTGGAAACTTTTCTCAAAGGGAGGAGGATATTGTGGTGTGAATAGAATGATAATATGCACTTGTCTTCCAAGTTTTTGTGTCTACCTTTCTCCCCAAATGAATGTTTCCTTAATGCTTTATCTTTGTCAGGGCATAATTGGTCTATTTTAAATTTTTCCATAATAAATGTATGATGAGATTTCCTCATCTCCCTCTAGGTGACCTCAAAAGGTCACATAGTTCATGTAATGACTTTGGTAGAGTATGGATTGCTAAATTTATTCTTCTTTTATTTTACCTTGTTTTAAAAGTTTATTTTGGTGATTTCCAACAATGTGAAAGTAATTAAATTGTGTGTTGAGTTGCTTAGACAAATTTTTGTTTAATATACTTATTTTCCTCAAGGATTTATTTTCTTTACTTATTTTGTAATAAAATTTTACCAATGTGGCTACTTTCTGAATCTTACCTTGTTGAATCATTCTTTTCAAATTTTAAATTATGGAATTCATGATTATTTAATGAGGCTCTTTTGGTTGGTTTATTGGCAAGTTCTTTCATGATAGGATGTATCAAGGAGAAGATTTATTGGGAAATCCATTATATTTTATTATTATAAATGAGGATACAACTGTAGAGAATCTTTCCATCACCCTTGTCATCAATGCTATCTATGACCATATTTGCAGCCTTGGTAAGAGTCTTTAGCTAGTCGCAATATGTATAGGCTTGTAAGACTATTTTATGATCTCATTGCATAGATATTATGATGCTATAGATAAATACAATATTAAGATTGGTATAAACTAAGGTTTATCATAGTGGCAAAAGATATATTTAGCTTAATATTGGAACTATACTCAAGATATAGAAATTATAGGAACCAACATCAAGAGTGATCTTAGCATATGTTAGAGTCATCTTGTAGGGGAAGATGTCCCATGTATTAGTACATTTTCTTGTGAACGTAGATCCCATTTAGTGTGTTGAAGAGTACTACCTTACGTGATCTTGTTATTGGTGAGATATGATAACAATGTAGAATAATAATAGATTGTGAAGTTTGGATAGACAGTTCAATTGTACAATATTTTGCTTCTAAATTTTAGAAGTGCTTAAATCAAGGAAAAACAGATCCTTAACTTGTATTATCATTAAATTTGCATAGTGCATGAGATTAAAGCTTTGAAAATTATCCAATGAACTAAACTAGGTGTCAACATTGGAACTTTAGCCATAAGTTGGGTAACTTCTAGGAGGAAGTTCATGCCTAGGGGGGGAGGATGTGAGGCCTCACCCCAAACCCATCATAGCTTTTCCAATTATCATTTTGATAGACCTAGTAATTGGCTTTACATTTTGATCAATTACGAGGTTTTACCTTTTGATAGGGATTTGGTCAAATTAGATGATGATAATTTATAATTTATGACACTTTCCATACTTATGATGTTGACCATATGATACATTATGATGATTGATTTAGATAAATGGTGAGATGTTTCAATTTGGGTACACATGTTGATATGACTTGTTCAGAAAAACTATAGTTGAGATTGGAAGTATGTCGAGATGTGAAATTCTTTGAAGGTTAAAGGATAGCTGATGAAATATCTTGCTGAGTTTCAAGACATTTTTGTAACTATTACTTGAGGAATTGGTTATTTGATTTTATACCATTTGGGTGTTTTTTAGAATAGATAAAATTAATGTTTATGCAATTTAGATAAAACTAAGTCATGATTTATATAAGATTTGGAATTATTAGTGTGACTTGTGATTTAAAGAGTTCATGTTCTGATGATTTAGTTTATGTATGTTTATTTGTAAGTGAAGGATTAAAATTTATGATGATGATTATATTATGTGGATTATATTCTGATGCGGATTAGAACCTAGAACATATTGTTGATTTTGGTTATACATGCTTAGAAATGTGATTTGATGAGAAAGACTCAATCATGATTAGATGAATAATGCTTTAAAGTTGGGAAATAGCATCAATAATATGTCGTAATGTTAGGATTATGGAAATACCATGTTTGAGCATTACTTAATGAAAATTATATTTAAGAATTGAATTTTGCATATTGACTAACGTTGCAAATTATAAATTGTATATATATATATATATATATTTGCATGTGATTTTATTGCCTTGGACTACTGATGCTTGAGTTTAGTTTGCATAAAAGAGAACTATGGAATTATTCAGAGAATCAGGGCTAAACACATGTGAATTGAGTAAGCCAAGGTTTAATCTAATAAGGGGTTGAAACCTCATTGTAATGTGATCTTTGTTGTAAACGTAATCTGAATGTGTGTTAATAGTTTAAATTCATGTTGTTGATTGGATATGTCATTGTGAATGTGATGTGTATTATTTAGTGTCACTTGACACTTGTATTGTCCATGTGGATGGTGACATGTCAAATTAGGGCTTGGGAAAGAATCACCAAACCTTATAGGTGTTATATTAATCTCACTTGCATAGAGATGTCTTGTAGGGATCACATCAAGTTGAAATTTGGATTTGAACTTTAGGGATACCTTGGAGGGGTCAAAAGTGACCCTAGAGTGTATTTTTGGCCAAAATTAGTTAACTCTAGAGAGGTACCTTGGGTTGGGGGCTAGTTTTTACCTATGGAAAAACCTAGATCACTATTATGGCCCTCCAAAATGCCTACTATTCAAAAGTGGCGAAAATGGAGATAGCCACATGCATCTAACTTGTCCCACACTCCTTTTTAAACTCACAATTAAGAGGGGAGACAAGAGGTAAGACAAAAGGACTAGAGGACATGTCTCATTAATTACTAGGTCTTGAGTACACTTCTGGAGGTCTTTTTAGAGGATTTGGAGAGACTTAGTGGGTGTTCACCCACTCTCTAATTTTAGAGACAATTAGGTTTGGAGGAAGGAAAATAAAAAGGATAAGGGATTCTTCTCAACTAGATTTTTGCCATTTTTCTTGGACCAAGGTTGGTGGATTCTTGCCATCGAAAAATACTCTTGCATTTTAGATTTGTATGTTATTACTTTATGAGTATGTAAATCTTGTATGGTGTTCATAAATATAAATCTTGTATAGTGTTGTTGTATGTAGATTTTTTTATTATGTGTTGGGTTGGGAATGCATTTGGAATTTATTTTATTTCTTGTTCTTTTGGATTGGGAGTGTTGTTCATGGGAGTTTAAGGAATTACTCACCCTTTGGGAAGGGAAGAAGTGGCCTTGGGTGAAGGGGTTAGTTGGGCTCTCCATTGTAGTGAGAGTCTCTTCTCTTGGAGAAGAGGGATTATTTCATGGAGTATGGGCTCCATGAAGCCATGTTGTAAATATTATTTTTGTATAGAAATGACCAAATGTGTATATGGAAGGAATGTCAATGTAGCCTTGGAAAGGCATGGAAAAACTCTTGTAGAGTAATTTGAAAATGCAATGGCATTCTCCTCATTGGAAAAGCCTACCTTCACCCTACTTCAATGGGTTTGGAAAACTCATTTGTGAAGCCTTGGTTGGGAGTTAATTGTTGTGCTGTGCATATATGTTAGTTGTGAGAATTGTGATGTGTTATCTTGTTTAGCCTTGGTTCTCCAAGCTTGGGGGTTGTCTCCTTGAGACCTTAGTTGGGAGGTGAGCTTCCCATGGTTCTCCTCATGTAAATTGCAGATTTTGAAGTCAAGAAGATTGTGAAAAAACTTGAGAGAAATCTCCATTTTTGGTGTAGTTCTGTGAGAGCAACTTTAGTGTTGTATGATTACTCCTTTGTATTGAGTGTAACTCACCAAAATTGGCATCTTGCAACCCTAACCAATTTTGTTGCATTTGTCACTCTTCTCGATCATCAAAGTCCTATTGTACTAGGTAATTCTGAGTTGTAACTGACTCTACTCAACCTAAGTGTCAAATGCAAAAAAACCTAAATTTGCATTAATCATACATCATGTTTGACTCCTAAATATCTATTGGCTAAACAAACCTTATGATTGAATTAATTTAATTATAAAGTCCTAGCACTTTAATTAAATTAAATTCACCCTCTTTACCTAAGACACATGAAAAGGGATTAAATAATATTTAATTATTAAATAAATATCCTCATTTCAATAATTGAATTTAATTATTTAGATAATTGAGAAAAACCTATTTATGAGGTCATATTTATTTAATTAATTGGATATTTTCTCAAAAATCTTCCTTCTGTTCAGAAATAGAATCTTTGAATTAATTGTGCTTTAAAGAGAAAGAAAACAATTAAAATCAAATAAAACAAAATTAAATCAAACAAAGAAAATGGTTAAAGAAGAGAGAAAACAATTTATTGTATTCTTTTAAATAAAGCTTTCTATTCTGAACTGTCTTTTCTATCTATTTTATTTCAAAGAGGAAAGTTTCTATTCTGATCATCTCTGAGTCTATAAAAGAACTCTCATTCTCTTATTCAAACCCCCACTCACTTTTGCATTGTTAGAATACTGAATTATTGTCACATTTCTTGATAATCTCATATAGAATAATATCATTTTTACAATAGATTACTTTCAATTTCTAGAATAATTGCATTGAAATCATGTCTTAGATTAATCTCACATCTTTCAATTCTTAGATTAATCTTGCATTGTATTGCATTCATGGAGAAAAATCCTTCATTCCTAGATTGGTCTATGGTTGTGAGACTCTCATTCTAAGAGCTATTTTGAAAACCCTATCTAGATAGAAGGAAATAGGTTGAATCATGCAGGCATAGAAGATGAATAATCTCATATTCAGTCTTGTGTGTATCCGATGAAGAAGGACTATGTTGAAGTGTATGGTGATTTAACAAGGCCAAATTTAGCACATATATTTCTGGCGCCCACCGTGGTGCGGGTACATTCTATTCTGGCCTCATTTCATTTTACTTTTTTCATGTTTTTGCATTTTATCCGTAGTTCCGTACAACTCTGTTCTAGTTTAGTGCAAACTTTTAGAGCATCTCGCGTGAACTTTCTAGTTCTTCATGTGGCTTGCTGCACTTCTTCGCACAATCTATTATAATTTATCACACAAGATTACATACCAGATCTTTCATTTTGATATTTTATTGCCTCAATTTTCTAACCACCTGCTATTTTCTAACATCTGTGTTTCTTTGATTTTATCTTTTGAAATAGCTTAACAGTGGTTTGTAGGACGCTGAGATAAACAAAAAGCCATCATAAAACTTCTAATGCATTTATTGCAGGATGTTGAAATGAAGAAAGACATTACAAAATACTAATGGGTTTATTGCAAGACGTTTGTAGAAGACCTTGCATGTTTTCACAACTTCTTATATCTTTTTTTTGGTAGTTAAAACACACTTCGATCAGTTCTTAAAATGAATCATTGTCTTGCGTGATTGAAGTGTTTTTTAGATTGTAATCCTAAGAACTACATGAAATTATCCTCTCCCCTCACCTTTATGGATCTTGGGCGTAAGATAAATTCATGTGATTCTTCTAGAGTGGCTACCTCCCAAGAGCTTTAGTAGAGCCGGTGAGAGTGGATGCCTAACCGGTAATAGGCTAAAGCCAAGCCCTTCCAAACTGGTATACAAAAATGCTATTATGATTAGTGTCACAATAGATAGGTGTGAATTCGTTGTGGCAACCAAAATCTCCTCTAGTACCCTAGTGGTGTGTTACAGTTCCAACATCATTAAGGTGAAAGCCTTGCTTTGAACGAATTTGGAGAGCCCCCTTTATTGGGAAAATGACTTGATCACAACCACCTGAATAGATGTCCTTACTATAAACTATTGTTCTAGTTTCCAAAAAACCTCTATCTATTGGCGCAAAAGGTCAGAGATAACAGCCCTTTCGGAAGTAATTCCTTTGGGGTTTGAAGCTTGGTGTGCTTGAGAAGTGAGTCCACATATAAGGAGGAGCCCATGCCTCCAAGCTTCTAATTTATCCACTAAGAGTAAGCATAGCTAAACTTTGGTTCAAGTGGGGATTCAATAGATACTATCCTGGCTATCCTAGGATTGTGATATTCTTGTTCTAGTACTAAAAATATTCTATTTAATGTGTTTTGAGTGGGTGTATCATTTGAACAATCAAAACTATCATCAAAACACACAAACTGTCAATCTTGAACATGTCCAAAACAATCTATAACTTGAACTATCTATCAAAAAATAGCATAATTTTATCTTAGGAAACACAAAATGGTCACAACAGTTTGATTCTATAAACATTCTTTTTTCAAAATTTGCATAGTTTCACGCAAAATTTCCCAATCTTCGCATCATTCAGTGAGAATCTTCATGTGATACATAGTAAACTATCATGTGACATTTGGCAATAGTGCCATTATTCTATCATCTTTTTCATCTACTAGTCTGGTGTCATTCTTCACATGAATATTGCAAATTTTTGCGTGGTTCGGTGAGAATCTTTGTGCAAAAGAGCATTTCTTCGCGCGAATCTAGAGTCTTTTGTCCAAAATAACAAGTTAAATTTTGTCAGTCAAGTGTACTTCTGTCAAATTTGGTCTTTGATATGGGTCTATTTTTCTGCCCTCCATCTTCAAATAGTATAAAACTTAGTTTCTTGGGTTGAGAATTGTGTGATTCTTACTTAAACTGGTCTCATCTCATGTCTTTTTGATCTCTTTCATCTGTTTTGTCATGCCTTGTGTCTCAATATTCATCTCTTGGCTATTCTAGCCTCATCTCTGATGATTTTCACCAAGGATACTTCACCTTTTGGCACGTTATGTGCAATCTTTGAGACAGTTTCAAGTTTGGTCCTAGTTCACATCTCTTATTCAAAACTTTGTCTATGATTGTCACAACTCGAAGTGGCAAAATATTTCCTTCAATCAATCAAGATGAATCTATACTTTCCACACCATTACTGGCTACATCTAGTGAGGAATCATCTCGATCTCCTTCTCTGGTACATTGACCTTACAATAAATGGTCATTTCCTATGGATTTTAGTCAGGTTTGAAATCTTTTGTTCTAAGAAGACCCAAATTCAGAGAACACTCAATCTTTTCATACCGAGTCTTTACACCTTGAATCTTTGCATTTTGGCAAGATGGCAGATCTTAACCAATTAGGTGGTGAGGTTAGCAAAACTGATCTCTTTAAAACTTGGGGTAAGTCCCATTCTCAAGACCCCCCTAATGATGTAGAGGTAGAAATAACTCAAGAAAAGATTGCACAAGCTCGTGCTAACAAAGATTTATGTAGAATGATGGGAGTTATCCTAGCTGAAGAGAAAGAAAAATACATTCTTGAACTAGCCAATCAAGGGGCTAAGTTACCTTCCAATTATGTTGTAGAGACACTTGTTGAGAAAGAGGAAGAAATTGAAAATTCCCGCTTGCAAAAAGAAATGCAAACTATGCAAGAGAAACTCTATCAAATTTTGAAAGAGAAAGACAAACCTATTACACAACTCACACTGGAAAGCATCTGTCCTTTCCCATTTGACAAAGATCTTTACCTGCCTCCTTTTCCCAAAGGAGTTGAACTTCCTAAATATGATAAATACTTGGGTACATCTGACCCTCAAGACCATTTGAGATAATTTGGTGCTCTCTCCATGGAATTCATACATGACACAACCTATCTCATGCATCTTTTCCCATGTAGTTTGGGAGGGTTGGCTATGGAATGGTTCTCTAGACTACCAAATGGCATCAAAACTTTTGATGAAATTGCCAATTTATTTCTAGAACACTATTCTCACAACATTCAACATCTGGTTCATATCCGAGATCTTTGCAACTTGAAACAAAATCATGGGGAATCCTTCTTGGCATTTCTCCAAAGATGGAGACAATTTTATACACGATATTCTCGCAAGATACCTAAATCCAAAAAGTTGGACATCTTTCTCGATAATCTTCTCCCCAACTTTGGGTATCAAGTACAGCTACAAGGTCCTCTAACCTTTGATGACATGATTAAACAAGCTATAAGAATTGAGACATTTATGATCAATAAAGGAGAATTGACCTTGCACAAGGAAAACAAACAAGGGTCTTCTTCCTCAAGAAAAGATAAACCAAAATTTCCCAACAAGAACCAAAATGTTGTGAATGATGGTGTTGTAGACAATGTGACTCCTAAGCCTTCCAAGGCTACTTTTAATCTCACTACCATGATGCAAGAGGCCAAAGCCACTAAACATGCTATGGTAGAATCCAAACTGAGTACTTCACAATTTTTTGGACCTAAACCTTGGGCTCCTAGGCCCAAGCATGAGTTCACTCCTTTAGGAGAACCTCTTGAGGTGGTTTAAAAGACTCTTGTAGACAACCATTTACTCACTCCATTGGATAATTCATGACCTTATGATCTGCAACCAAGACCCTCTTGGTGGAATGAATCCACTTATTATGATTTTCACCAAAACAAAGGTCATAAAACAACTACTTGTCTTAAATTGTGA
Organism: Thuja plicata; assembly: GCA_018584345.1. NCBI lineage: Eukaryota > Viridiplantae > Streptophyta > Pinopsida > Cupressales > Cupressaceae > Thuja > Thuja plicata. The sequence goes on along the minus strand of MU228320.1, from coordinate 479,136 downwards.
CATAAAATCTAGGATCTCATTGATAGTGAAGTCATTGTTGTAGGAGGTCACAACAAAAATTCTAATCACCAAGCTTTCAAAAACCCATTTCCTCCTCATGGAAAAGGTGAATCATCTAAAGGCAAAAATACTAATGCTAAGGTCAACTATACATACACCAATAATGACAATGTCATTAATATGGTTGAACCTGTTGATGCTGAATATTGTAATGTCATCATTCTCAAGGGGAAGGAAGATACTTCCAAGTCCAACACACCTTTCATTTTGTGAGGGTATACACCTCAATCTTCTGAACAAGGATAGTCTCAAGTGAGTGCTAACATTGTCACTCAATCTCGTGCTAAGATCATCCTCAAAGGCCCCGAGCCTTCTATATCTACATCAACTCAACCTTTAGACAAAGATAAGGTTGACTCTGCCAATAAGAATCCAAAAGTGGGTTCCTCATCTAATGCTACCAATTACAATATTCTTGATCAATTGCAACATACTAATGCTTAGATAACTATTTTTGAGCTCCTGAAAATTTCCCCTACTCATAGGGAAATCTTGGACAAAGCCCTCACTGAGGCAAATGTCCCAAAAGATCTTGATCTTGACTGGTTTCAATCTATGGTAGGTCACTTGACCTCCTCACATTACTTGTCTTTCTCTGAGGAAGATGACCATTCTTTGAGTCACCCACATAATAATCCTCTGCACATTGAAGTCATGATTGGTCCAAAGCATGTTCATCATGTTCTCATAGATAACAACGCTGTCCTAAATAATTTCTCTGCTAGTTTCCTTATTGAGTTAGGCTATGGCAAAGATTGCATTGATGCTCACAAAAATATTACTATTAAAGCCTATGATGAGGAAGAACGTAAATCCAAGGGGTTAGTTGTGTTTCCAATAAGAGTTGGTCCTATTGAACGAAATGTTGTCTATCAAGTGCTTGACATTCCTTTGGCATACAATATTTTGTTAGGAAGGACATGGATCCATGAAATATAGGCTATCCCTTCCACATACCATCAATGCATTAAGTTCCCATTCCAATGATCTGAAGTGACTATACTTGCTAATACACACTATGATTGCAATGCCCTCGCAAAATCTGCTGACATCTTTGTGCCTACCAACAGAGAATCTATTGAACTCCTTGAGAATAAATTAAAAGAAATGGGAAAGAGTTTGACACTCAAAGAAACTAACATGGGAGGATATTAGATTGAACCTGTGCTATCTATTACATCTTTTCCTTTGTCTCCATGTTCTTTTGGGAGACCTTCTGAGAGCACTAAACCTTCTATGGTTCCTCCTCCAACAAAGTATGGTGGTACCTTTGTACAAGCCACAGTACCATAAGAAGAAGAAGCTAAACATAGAGCTATCAAAGCTTGGATCTATAAAGGAGAGGATAATTCTAAACAAACTCCTCCTTATGACATTAAACCTGAGCAATATGGAAAAGGTCTATCCATTATGAAACATTTTGGCTATAAAGGAAATGATCCCATAGGTGCGAATCATAAGGGCTTGATTGCACCACTTGAAGCTATTGGTCACAGAAATTGTGACTCTACAGGTATAGGCTTCCAAAAACTCACATTTCAATTGATAATAAACAAGTTTTTACCTCAAGAAGATAAACAACCAACACTTGAAGAAACACGTAAAACTGCAAAATCTGAAGACAGCTCTGATGAGGATACTTTTCCTTATCCTATTCCTCTAGACCTAGCATAATTATTTGCTGAGCTAGATAAATTTATACCATGTATCAGTATAGTACACACTGATAGTGATTTTGATGCCACCACTTCACTTGCTCCATTAACTTATGAGGAGTGGAAAAAAATATATACTCTAAATCTTGGTCATCAAGGTGATTTATACATACCACCACACTTTCAAGAATAGTTTGACCAGGAATTCAAGTCACTTCTCATTACACAAAAGGCAGCTGATGCTACAAACACTACTAAGGTGCCTAGGTCAACAGGTGCTCATCTAACCATAGCAGAGGTTCTAGGTAGAACTCATCCCAACTGGGGACAAAGGGTTGATTTCACTCATTTTCTTCATGACATGAAACATAATGATGAAATAGACTCCCATGAATATGAGTTCGATAGCTTGTCATATGCCACTTCTGACAGAGATACAAATATAGCTAATGCATATGAAAACCTTCTTGACGTAGGTGAAGGGCCTAGTGTAAGGTCACACGATTCTGACTTCCTAGATGTTAACATGTCATCTACTACGGTCACTAGGAATCAAAGGAATTTGACTATACCTTTGGAAGAGATGACTTTGGGTCTCGAATTGCTTGTCCATGCCTTTGATAATTATATCATGAACACACTTGAACCCGTCACTCCTCTTTCACTTCGCCATCCTGATCTTATAGACTGGAACTCTACCTCGCCATCTAACGAAGTCCTTACATTCCAAAATGATTATTCTCTTGCCTGTTACCTACACGTTGTCAAACCTGTAACATCCTCCACTAGCATAGAAAGTGTCAATATGACCGAGGTGGACATCAAGTATCTTAGTCACAAAATCAAAAGAAGAAAAAAGAGGCGCTCTGATGGTGAAAACCACATCGTGGCAGTATTAGAGCCTAAAATAGTAAAATAAAGATGCATCCAAAGGTGAAAACCTCTCTAAGGTGCCTAAGAATGAGATACTTGATGCACTTCCAAGTCATTTCCAAGAGAGATCATCTGTGCTTATTGAACCAACTCAACCTATCAACTTGGGTACAGAGGCAGAACCTCAGATCATTCACTTGGCACAATCACTATCAGAGGTAGAGAGAGAGGAATTCACTACATTCTTCAGAAGTAAAAAGATTAACTTTGCATGGAAATATTTAGACATGCTGGGATTAGACCCTAATCTAATCATACACCATTTTTCCATTACACCAGGTGTTAAGCCCGTCAAGCAAAATCTTCGCAAAATGCATCCACATGTAGCTCTACTTGTCAAAGCTGAATTAGAGAAACATCTTAAGGTAGTTTTTATCAGAGTAATTGATTATGTAGAGTGGATCTCTAATATTTTTCCAGTATCAAAACATGATAAATCTATACGAGTCTACACAAACTTTAGAGACTTGAATTTGGCATGATGATTTTCCATTGCCTAATATTAATATGATCGTAGATATGATAGTTGGGTATGAAATGTACTCACTAATGGATGGTTTCTCTGGCTACAACCAGATAAAAATTGTGCCAGAGGACCAAGAGAAAACAACTTTCACATGTGCCTGGGGCACTTTCTATGGGAATGTCATGCCCTTTGGACTCAAAAATGTCGGTGCTACATATCAGAGAGCTATTACTACTATATTTCATGACATGATGCATAAAACAATAGAAGATTATGTGGATGACACTTTAGCTAAGAGTATGCATCGAAAGAAACATCTTGCAGATCTAGGTCCTATACTAGATCTTATGGAACAATTCAGTCTGAGGCTTAATCCTAAGAAATGTGCATTTGGTGTAACATCTAGAAAATTGCTTAGCTATATCATCTCTGCCAAAGGCATCAAAGTGGATCCTGAAAAATTACAAGTTATCATGGAAATTCTGCTACCAAAGAATATTAGACAAATGAGAGGACTTCAAGGCCGACTGTAGTCTATTAGGTGTTTTATCTCTCAACTGGCAGACAAGTCACAACCATTCACCAAGACTCTACACAAAGGTGTGACTTACCAATGGAACAAGGAATGTGATGAAGGGTTCACACAAATCAAATAGTCTCTTGTGAACCCACCAATCTTGATGCCTCCTATTCATGGGAAGCCTCTTATACTATATATCTCTGCTATGGATGCATCATTGGGTATCCTATTGGCTCAAGAAGATCAGCACAAGAAAGAAAGGGCTATCTATTACATTAGTAGAACTCTGGTCTCATATGAAATGAAATATTCTACTATAGAGAAGGCTTGCCTTACAGTGGTGTTTATTTCACAAAAATTACGGCACTATATGCTGGCTCATACTACATGTCTAATTGCTAAAATTGATCCTCTAAAATATTTGCTTAGTAAAGCTACCCTCACAGGTAGACTAGCTAAATGGGTCATGCTTCTCAGTGAATTTGATATTGAATATGTGGAAAGAAAAGCCATTAAAGGGAAAGTGATTGCGGATCAATTGGTAGAAGCACCTCTAGTGGATCATCAACCATTGCACATTGAATTTCCAGATGAGTACATATTACTTCTTACACATCAATCATGGACTATGTTTTTTGATGGTTCATTTACCCAACAGGGGTCAGGTGCTGGGATACTGTTCATTACACCTCAAAGGTACTCTTTACCAAAAGAATATAAGATGTTGTTTCCTTATACAAACAACATTGCTGAGTATGAAGCCTTAATCAATGGTATGAAGATTGCCCTTGAGTGGTGAGTAGACAAACTCAATGTTCTTGGAGATTCACAGTTAGTCATCAATCAAGTAAATGATATCTATCAGACAAGGGATGACAAGTTGGTGCCTTATAAATGGTTGGTTGATGATCTCAAGAAGTATTTTACTCACATCACATTTGAACAATTTCCAAGGGTGGATAATAAAGCAGCAAATGCCATGGCTACTCTCACCTCTATGCTACATATGCCAAAAAATGATTTTTGACATTAATTCCTAGTGGAGACGTTAAGCCACCTAGCCTATGATTCCCCTAATTCCTGAATGATCAATTATATTATTGGACATGATTCATCTCACTACCATCATATCTTTTCCTACCTTCATGACTAGATTATTGTGGACACTTACACCCAGAATGAGAAACATCACCTAATCTACAGTGCTTCACAGTTTGTCATCATTGCTAATGAATTGTATAGACGTGGTCTAGATGGTAGCCTCCTTAGGTGTTTAGAACCCAATGAGTCCAAATGAGCATTAGTAGAGGTACATGAAGGCATCTATGGGTCTCACTCTAATGGCCTGACATTGGCCCATAAACTTATTAGAGCTGGTTACTATTGGCCAGATATGGAAAAAGAAGCTACACATTTTGCTATGTCTTGCAGACAATGTCTACTACATGGTAATCTAATTCATGATCTAGCCAAGGAGCTTATTCCCTTCATTACTTTTTTTCCATTTCAATAATGGGCCTTTGACTTGGTGGGTCAGATTTACCCCTCGTCCTCAAATAGACATAAGTTCATAATCAAAGCTATAGATTATTTTACTAAGTGAGTGGAGGCAGTCCCTCTCACTGTTGTCAATGGCAAATTAGTAGCTATGTTCATTCTCAACTACATCATCTGCAGGCATGGTGTACCCTCAGTAATAATCACTGATAATGGGGGACAATTCAAAAACAAGAATTTTATAGAGCTATGCTCTAAGTTTAAAATTACTCAACACTGGTCTTCCATCTATTATCCTCTGGGTAATGGATCGGTGGAAGCATCCAACAAGACAATCCTTAAAATATTGCATTGCACAGTGCATAAATCCAGATGAGATTGGCATCTCCAGATCAATCCAGCTCTTTGGGCATATAAGCCAAGCATAAGAACACTAACAAGGGCTACTCCCTATGCTTTGGTTTATGAAGAAGATGCTGTGTTACCAATTGAGGTTGAGATTCCTTCTTTGTGAGTCTCTCTGAAAGGCCTCATTACTGATGAAGATAACATAATATCTCAGCTACAAGAGCTAGAACTATTTGATGAATGTCAACAAGTCGCATTCGATCACCTTAGATCATACAAGAAAAGGATGTCCAAGAGCTATAACAAGAAAGTTAGACCAAGGGATTTCCAAGCGAGTGACCTCATTCTGAGGGAAAACCCTAAGAATCAACAACATCAGATCCAGAAAGGGAAGTTTGAACCAAATTGGCTTGGTCCATATGTTGTCACTATAGTATTTGGGTCTGGTACCCATAAAAATTCTACTACTAAAGGAGAACAACTCAAAGAGCCCATCAACGCTCTTCATCTGAAGTAGTTCTACAGCTGAGACATCTTCAGTATGCTCATGCATATAGTAAAGTCCTAAACAAATTCTGAAAATCTAAAAAAATCCTAAAAAAATGATCATCTTAGTGAAAACCTAGCAATAGGGGCTTTGATGTATCTCCAAAAAAAAAAAATTATATATTCCAAAAATATAAAAAAATTTAAAAATTGAAAAATACAAAAAAAGAGAAAAAGAGAAAAAGTGTCATTGATGAAAACCTGGCAAACAGGCGTCATGGTAGAAAAAAAATAATTTCTACTAAGAAGGTGAAAACCTGGTAAATAGGCACCTCTTGTTCCACAATGCTATATCTATCACAACACCACTTGGCTTGATGCATTTGCTTTCTTGCATTGCTGCTTCCCTGCTTACATTTGCTTTTAGTTCCTATCAAGACACCAACTCACATGGATTGAAACTAGTCATACTCTCAGGGAAACCCTCTTGATCTAGGGGGCACTATCCTTTTATCTTTTAAATATCTTCTTCACATCAGTCACCAGTGGTTCTCACTATGTTTTCCTACTGATGTCTAGCTTATACTACGATCACTTCATTTGACCATCTCTCTCACGTCAGTCACCAATGGTTCTCACTGCATCTGCCTACTGTCGCTATTCTATCAAGATTGCTCACATTTGTTATAGTTGGAGTTATACTCACACGCTCTATCTATCGATACTCAGTCTTGATGATTCTATGCTTTAGTTTGTACATAGCTTTCGGTCACTTTTGTGACACTCTGGTTCCTTTGTGAACCCTCCTAACTTGACATTGATTCAATGCCATACGCTTGGGGGCAATCAAATCTCATTTTTCCTCTCAACATACATCAAGTCAGTCATCATTACTTGGGGGCATGGGCCCCCCATTTTCTCACAATCAAACATAATGCACTCACAAGCACAATGGTATTTTTTAACACCCTCTAAACATGAACATATTCAAAAACTTTGAAATTGGTTGAGCTATGCTTGAATCTTTCTTTGCATGCTATCCATTCTTATGGATTTCATTGATATTTTCTTTTGTCTACTGCTTGTTGGTGTAGTCTCGATGATCTAGCAATGTCAAATAAATAGGGTGTATGTGATAAGAGCTCCCGCACTAAGGTGGAACAGCCTCACATCCCTCAATCTTATTTATTTGTACGCCATGGTGAGGTCGATACTTTCTCCTTGCTTGTTATTGCTCTATTTGTTATTATTTTGTTTGTTATTGATCTGTCTGTTTACACACGATTGCACTCATGGTTATCTTAGCTTTGAATGCCTCAATACTGGTGTACTCTTGCAACATTAACTAGAAACAATGTTTAGGTTATCTTGGCTTTTGTGCCCTGGTGCTTACATTCATTTCCTACATTTTATTCAAAGATAAGTCATATTCATATCCTTATGGTTGCATTGTGGTGCTAGTAAGGGTTGTATCGACTTTGATGTTCCAAAAAAAAAAATGCTCAATGATGATGATTATACGATGGGTCTCACAACCATGTCCTAGAATTGCACCTTCACATTGCATCTAGCATAGGATTGCATTTTCATTCTAGACTTGCATTGTGGTAGTAATTCGGTGTTCTCTTCATTGAATTCTCCTAGGTTCATACATTGGAGAGTTCTTCACTTTTTTGATTTCAATAAGACTGCACAAGTGTTTGATCCTTACTCTCGATCCTTCACATATTCTTTTGGCTAGCATTTGTCATCTTGCATGAGATGTTAGTACCATACACATTGCATATTCATAACTCATTATCATCTATACATTACATTTTGCATTTTCATTTGCACATTGCATTTACATGCATTATCTACATACATACATCTTTGCATATAAATCATACATGTGCATTTCATACATCTACATATATTCCAAACATGTTCATACATTTGCATACATTCTACTCATCTAAAAACATCTAAGCATATAGGAAACATCTCATAAAATATGTTGGATACAATTGTTTAATTGTGTATTGTCTTTGATGTTACACAAATGTCATATCAGTCATCAGACAGAGTCTACCGAGAAAAGAATGTCATATCAGTCATTAGACAGAGTCTACCGAGTTCTGACGGTAAGTGAAGCAAGTTACAGAGTCTACCGAGCACAACAGAATACTATATCGAGAAGTTAGTTACTACTGGGCTCACTCGGTCAACAAAGAAATTCAGTGCTTACCGAGTTCAGTCGGTCATCAAAGAATATGTGATGGAAAGTCAGTCTTTACCGAGTTCGCAGTACTTACCGAGTTCAGTCGGTTACCGAAGGATTTTCGTAGAATCAGCAGTGTTCACCGAGCATCAGTGAAATGTTTATGCAGCCGACCAAAGTAATATTTATTAATTGAAACTTGTATATGCAGCCGACCTATGCAATATTTATTTATTGTAACTTGTAATTGGGCTGACTTGATAACCTGAAGGGTATATATGAAAGATCTAGTTGCGAATTCAAAAAGTGTCAGAGGTATGTGTGAGAAGTATGTGAAAATATGAAGAAGCATATCAGAGCAGAGATGTGCGAATTCTGATGGAGGATTAGTGATATCCTTGAGGTGCTGCAACGATATATGTGATTAGTGAGGATCTATTGGCGCAGAACAGAGATCTGTATCAGCAAGATAAGTTGTATTAATTCAGATCACTTCATTGTTGCTTTCTGACAATTGTAGCAGTGATACCGAAATCTCTTAGCAGAGTTGGTCTAACAACCATTTTGTAAATCCTCTAACAAGGTGACAATTCAGTTGAATTTCTCTAAAGACCTCTCACAAGGCCACTC
>MU228320.1:458096-469621 GCA_018584345.1 Thuja plicata | reverse complement strand
TGGTGGAGGTGGCACCTGTGCTCCCTCCGATCCTCTGGCATTGCTCAAAAATCTGGCCACTTGTGATGCCTCGTTAGGCACCACACCTATATATGACGCATAGTAATATGTCGCCCAAGCAGTCTGATGATGCACCTCCTCCTATGCTACCCGGAGCTGCTCTCAGAGATCTTGTATCTCATGATCTCTATCCAATAACCATGCATCTTGCACTACCACCTTAATAGTCAAATATCCCACCTGTCTCAAGAGCTGTCTAACTCTCTCCCGAGACCGCCGCTATGGATCCTGCGCTATATCCTATGTAGGCTGATCCTCCTGCATAGGATCATCCTTCTGTACCTACTCCTATGGGGGTACCTACTACTCCTCCACTATCTTCTCTGCCGACGGTCACTGTGACTGTCTTGTGCTCCCACTACCACTAGCCCCTACAACCATCCCCATCTATCATACGGGGATGTCTACCTATATGGTCTGAGGTCAAGGACCCTGTTGTAATCCTGACTGTGCCCTCTGCTGTGGTGGGGGCATCTACATCTGCTATACCAATTGTGGCTAAATGACCTATGGAGGTACCATGTGTCCTTGGCCTACTATGCCCACCAGATCCATGAATCTAGGAAAGGGGCGGGTCACAAAGTGCTCTCTATACTTGGCAGTCACGCTGCCATCTGCCACATCTCCCAGGTAATCCCACTATACTAGGACCAATGCATAAATATCTATCATGGTGCACCCCTAGTCTCACTTCGTAAGCTAGCCCCTCCTAATCTCATCAGTAAATCTAGCATACACAGTATACTCCTGTGATATGTCCTGCGGGCGACCAAACTACCACCATATCCGCTTCTGCAGGAATCTCTCAATAATAGTAATGGTGCGACCTCTCATTTCACATGAGTAGAACATATGACTTAGCTACTCTACTGTGTCATCCCAGGCCTCTGTAAGTCTCTAGGGCCTGCAAACCACTACTGCTAGGTCATCAAGCTGAGCTCACCATTGATCAACCTTACCCAGCACGGGCTAGGTAATCATCCCCCTATATCGGCAAATGTAAGGCTCTAATGGCTGCCTCATATCCTCGCGTATAGGCCTAGTCATGAGAAGATGCTCCCAGGCCCATACCTGTAGTACAAAGACCCCTACGGCCATACTCTTTGCCTCCCAGTAGGCGATCTCATGCATCTCATAATACATGTGTACTAACATGCACTGACCCCATCTATAATGTTAGGGTCATGCCATCATCTACTGTAGCATCCTGCCCCAGCCACACTCTAGCCCATGCTGTCCATGATCAGGCATCAGATAACACCCAAGGAAGCATGCTAGAACCGCGGGCAACCTGTGCATCAGCCCATACTCACTAATCAGATCCTCCCATGGGATGGCTCTCCCCATGATGAGGTCACCCTGAAAGATCTCTCTCAAGGCTACTATCCCCAATCTGGGCTGTGTCTCATAGTCAACTTGGGCACCGTGAAAAGGTATCCTCAGAATCTGATCTATGTCCTCGAGAGTAATAGTCATCTCCCCCTGTGGTAGATAGAAAGTGTTTGTTTCTGAATGGAAACGCTCGACCAAAGCTCCTAGCAATCCGTGATTTACCCAAATCTCGGGTACATCACATAGTGAACTCAATCCCAAGGTGCCTATATGTGTTGTCTCTACATCATCCAACTAGGATACCAATCTGCTAATGGTCGGATGATACAATCTGAAGGCAATGTCTGGGAAGTCAACCTACAAGACATACAAACAACAATACACGATCAGTAATCTGTGATAATCAAAGCATAACAAGATAATAAAGTATTAAAGACACCCTACAGACAGTAACAACATAGACGCAAAAGCTATTGGACACGACGTAGACTGATTTCATGTTCTTTTTGATCACTTTTTCCCACGCGAAGAAGAAGATTTTTGCGCGAAGAAGTTTTTCAGGTCGCGCGACATTGACCTTTCGTGCAAACTTTAATGCCCAGTCGCGTGAGAAAACACTCTCTAGAAGGGTTTCTCACGCGAACATGGGTACTCTCCCACACAAGATTCCACACCGAATGGCACAAAATATAGTTTCTTCATGCGAGATCTCCCTACAGGCCATGCGAAGAAACAACATCTTCGCACGAAAACCCGCGACTCATTTCTAAAAAATGTGAAAAACGAATCAAAAATTGACAGAAATTGAACAAATTTGACATGCAGAGAGGTTTGTTGACTACTTACTAGAGGTTTGTATGCTGCGGGCCGGCTATGTCTCCTCCATTGCTCGAATTGGTGAGTGCTGTAGGGGACCACCATTTTGTTTTTTTTCTCAGAGATCAATTCTCACAAAGTCAAAAGGTTGAAATTATTTGAAAATGACCTTTCCATCCTTATATAGGTTTTGACCTAATTTTTTAAAGTGCTCCATTTTGTGCAAAAACTTCACAACTACCTAATTTGACTGCTCTGAATCCATTTTCATGATCCAAATTGAAATCTAACACTTCTATATAGCTCAAAAATAGCATTTTAAAATTTTTGGGACCGACACGATTAGATGCTTGTGTAGTCGACTTTCTGACATCACTTTCTTGTCAAAATCTTATCATATCATTATTTTCTAAAATTTTTGACATTTTTGTTTTCTTTCAAAAGTAAACTCTGGTCAACCCTTGTCAAACTTGGTCAACTAGACCTTGAAATAGCTCCAAATTGCTTCTAAATCTTCCAGTTTCTTCTGTAATTTGTTCTGAGTTCTTCTTGATCTCTGATTCAATATCTATCTGTGATTTTTCACTCTCCATCATCATTATGATGTGTCATCTTTCTATTTCACTCCCGAGGGGGCAGGATGATTACATCATTCAATCTATTTTAATCAATATAATCTTATTTTCAAAAGTCCTCATTACTAGGGGCATCTCATCACTTGAGGCATGTTTAGTTTTTTGTACCTCACAGTCAAAACTGGGTATTCCATGACTTTTAATCAATAAGGACATCTTTTTTCCTTACATCTTGTCATCTATCAAGTATCTGAGCAATCTAACTCATATTCTTGAGGATCAAGCTCCGTTCTGGAGATGGTTCTCAAAAAATTATCTTTTGGGACAAGGATCAGAGAAATGTAACCTTGACTCCTGATAATCAATCTCCATTCTAGAGATGATTCTGAACCTCTATTTACTATCTTTTGAGACAGGTATCGGGGCAATCTAACCCTGACTCCTGAAGGTTAAGCCTCATTTTGGGGATAGCCTTGTGAAAGATGTCAATCTAACCAGTGTCTTGTCAATCTAACCTAGATATTGGGGGACTAAGATTCATTCTGGAGATAGTCCTAAAATCTCTATTGATTATCTTGTTGGATAGGTATCGAGGCATTCTAACCCTGACTCCTGAAGGTTGGGCCTCATTCTGAGGATAGTCTTGTGAAATATATCAATCTATTTAGGTATCGGGGCATTCTAACCCAGATCCCTGAGGATCAAGCTTCGTTCTGAAGATGACCTTCAAAAATCTACTTGACCGGCATCTTGGCAACCTAACCTAGACTTCAGAAAGTCAAGCTCTGTTCTGGAGATGGCCCTGAAATCTTTGCATTATAAATTTTCAAATCTATTCTTCTATGCTTTAGGCATCAGACTATTCTTTGAATCAATGCGCTACTCGCACATCAATTCAAAGAGGGGCAAAATGTAACGCTCCAAAATTGGCATCTTGCAAACCTAACCAATTTTGTTGCATTTGTCACTCTTCTAGATCATCAAAGTCCTATTGTACTAGGCAATTCTGAGTTTTAACTGACTCTACTTGACCTAAGTGTCAAATGCAGAAAATCCTTAATCTACATTAATCATACATCATGTTTAACTCCTAAATATCTATTGGCTAAACAAACCTTATGATCAAATTAATTTAATTATAAAGTCCTAGCACTTTAATTAAATTAAATTCACCCTCTTTAGCTAAGACACGTGAAAAGCGATTAAATAATATTTAATTATTAAATAAATATCCTCATTTCAATAATTGAATTTAATTATTCAGATAATTGAGAAAAACCTATTTATGAGGTCATATTTATTTAATTAATTGGATATTCTCTCAAAAATCTTTCTTCTGCTCAGAAATAGAATCTTTGAATTAATTGTGCTTTAAAGAGAAAGAAAACAATTAAAATCAAATAAAACATAATTAAATCAAAGAAAGAAAATAGTTAAAGAAGAGAGAAAACAATTTATTGTATTCTTTTAAATAAAGCTTTCTATTCTGAACTGGCTTTTCTATCTGTTTTATTTCAAAGAGGAAAGTTTCTATTCTGATCATCTCTAAGTCTATAAAAGAACTCTCATTCTCTCAGTCAAACCCCCACTCACTTTTGCATTGTTAGAATACTGAATTATTGTCACATTTCTTGATAATCTCATATAGAATAATATCATTTTTGTAATAGATTACTTTCAATTTCTAGAATAATTGCATTGAAATCATGTCTTAGATTAATCTCACATCTTTCAATTCTTAGATTAATCTTGCATTTTATTGCATTCATAGAGAAAAATCCTTCATTCCTAGATTTGTTTATGGTTGTGAGACTCTCATTTTGAGAGCTATTTCGAAAACCCTGTCTAGATAGAAGGCAACAGGTCGAATCATGCAGGTAGAGAAGATGAATAATCTCATATTCAGTCTTGTGTGTATCTGATAAAGAAGACTATGTTGACATGTATGGTGAGTTAACAAGGTCAAATTTACCACATACATTGAGATTCATTTCTTGTGGAGTGATGTAATATTCATATTTGAAAACTTTATCCAAAAAAGTATAGAGCTCTTATTCTTTATGTAATAGATTCATTAAAGGAAGAAAAACATTGTAATGGTCTTCCATAGCATATATAATCTTGTGGATTTATGTTCTTGTAATATTCATAATGTATTTAATTGCAAGCTTCCAAGTTAAAAACACTTCATTCTTCTTGGGCAATCTACATTTCATTTCAATAGGTTCAATACTTGCTTTAAAATCTCTATTACAACTTCCATTCTTGAGAAGAAAAGATAAATATGAAACAATAGTAAATCAACAAGTTAGTTATTAAAGTAAAAAGAAAACCAACTTATATCAATGTCCAAGTATAGTTCATTTAGTATATTGCTCTATTAGAATAAATCAAATGCATACATTTAACTCCAATAATGTAACCATGAAACCAATATGAAAAAGCTAAAACCAAATTAGACCCATGAGATTTTCTAGATTTTAGAGTAAAAATGCTCTCTAGAATTTGTATGGGAAGGAAAATAATTCTCCTTACCACAGAGAATATTCCCTTCCCAAGATGCCCTTCATAATTAAAATTAGCATCCTAATCCCCTAACATAACCTTGTAGTTAAATACTAAATACTAAATTAATTTTACCTTACCTTTATGCCTATCCTGTGAGCCCCACTCTTACCATCCTCCTTACCTCTTAAATACCCTTGCTTGGGCACATGATGGGAATGTTTGCAAGTTTGAAAGGAAGTATTAAATGAAAATGGGGTAGCAAATATGTTACTTGTTTCATGCGCCACCTCTCCTCTTTATTGTTGACCTGTCTTTTCCCCTTACCCTGCGAATTTCCTTGCTTTCATTTGGGTTGACTTCCCATAAAGTGCAGCACATTGGGTATGGGGAAAGACATGAGGGGATCCCACCTATCCATGAAACATGCGATTCTTTTTCATAAAAGCCCCTCCTTGCTGAAAACTCACGCCATCTTTTGGCAACTAGGATTTCAAATTTCCCCTCACCCACTTGGCAAGTGGGCCATGGGGATAATAGGGGGTGATGTGATAGGCTAGAAGATAGGTGAGGTGCTATGTTAGTAAGCTAGCTAGTAGGTTAGTAAGTAGGGTTAGTTTATGTTTTTAAAGTTATTAAGTGGTATTCTAATATATTTAATTAGTTGTTAACTTATTTTTATTAAGGGATTAATGGCCATGGTTGCTTGTGTATTTTTAAGGGAGAATTTAAATTGATTTTAGAAAGGGGTTGGCTAGGTTAGTTGTTTAGTATTAGTAGAGAATAGATTTATTATCATGACCAGATTTATTTAGTAGTGAGCAACCTATTAAAATATTAGTCTATTCTAGCCAATGGGTGAATATTTTAAATGAATCATTGATATTAGTATGTTTAAGTTAATTAAATAGATTTATACCTTTATTGTTATCTTATTTATATAGTTCATTTTATAGACATATTGTTTCTTTAATGGCGTAATTAGTTTTAGATTAATAGATTTATTAACAGGTTCAGATTTAATGTAATATTAATCGACGCATTAAAATTATAGTCTATTTCATCCAAGGGTTAATTATTTAAAATGGAACATTAATATTAGTTAGTTTAGGTTTCCACTTTGGTTGTGGATTTGTGAATTAACTAATAGGGATTTGGCCTAACGAATTAATTTGTTTAAGTTAATTAATTTAATGTGTAAGGGGGCTTTAGTACACCTTGTTATGGTAGTATAACTTATCCACCTCGATGTTTAGACAACATTTCATGTTAGCTCACATTATCAAGTTTATAGTCATATATAATTCCATTATTAAGATGGTTATCTCATCTACTAACTAAGTAGACAAAATATCGACTATGTTAAGTAAATTACATACGAAAGATATAACCTAGTTGCTTACACCTTTGTTGGTTATTATTATTGGAATGTAGTTGGTTAGATAATTAAAGCCCTCGTTCGTAAGGGAACTGCAGGATAAACTTTGTCGATTTGGTTGATAGAATTAGGTTAAATTTTGATTATTAGATTTAATTTAGTAGTTAATGTCGAAGGAGAATTGGTACTAGATATAAATGGATTAAGTTGTAATCAAGCTTAAGAATTAAAGTAATTACTAGGACAACCTAATTCAACCTGTTTTCTTAACAATTCTTCACCATCACAATACTACATCTGGTTAAACGTAAAACCATAGTTCTTTCAACCTGACCCAAGAATTCATGTAACCTGTATAACAAGTAATGCTTCAACTCTGTGTCCATGTGTGGTGTAACCCTAATTCAATCTATGAATATAAATTGCAACTCAAAAACTAACTCCACCTTTCCATTACCTTTCTGCAACACTTTATGTATTAGTTGTGTCATCATTGTTGATGTTGTTTTATGTCGTTAAAAAAAATAAATTTGTGTGTGTGTTTTGCCCTAGTTTTGGGCATTACATTTTGGTATCAGAGCTAGGTTTCGCAACACCGGGTGGATTTGGTTCCAATAATCGCTTGAAGGCCTACAATTTTTCTCTATAAGAGTTGGACGAGGTACATAAGAATATTTTAATTAAATGGTCAATGTGAAATAAAACACAAGTTATCACATAAGATATTCATATAAAATAGTATACTGAACGTACCTAGATAAATAACTTGAGATGGATATGAAGGGATGATGCTTATTGTTAGTGGGATCCAATCCTTATTTATTTTTATTCTTTTAGAGGATTTTTAAGAAAATTATATCAAATTACCAACGAAGCTAATTGCCTATGACTATAATACGATAGTAAAATGCATGTGTAAAGAGAGCCACTTTGGTAATTAGATATGAAGACCCTTATTGAGATACACTTCAAAGTTAATACAAACTCCAAGGTAGATATGTAACCTATAAATCTTTTGTGTCCTAATACTTTGTTAGGTATTTATGAATTATCAGAAGGTATATGTTAGCTAGGAATCAATGACTTTTTTTTTTAGTGTATTAAAGAGTAATAAATATGAATTGTAATGAAATGTTGGACAGTCAATGACAATTTTAGAGATTAAAAAGGGAGAACAGGATAGTATACATTTAATCTAGCATAAATAAAAAGACTATTCCATGTTGTGCTAATTGTTAGTGCATTAGAGATGGAGCCTTGGTAATGCGATTATAAATAGAAGAATGTAATTTATCTCATAAGAAATTTTACTTTTGGGTAGTTCCATGTGCCTTGAGAAGTTAGTTCAAAAATTAAATTACCAGAACCTTCTTGCACTACGATCCGCCTCTAAGGAATAAAGATGCAATTAAGTGTGTAAATTAAGAGATGTAAAATATCTTTTTGCCTTAGTATGAGAACATCATCTGAATCCTTCTATGATATAAATGAGTGGGGTAGGAAACTACCACAAGAATGAGGGATTCCTTATGCCATGGTATGGGAAATATGTTACGAGAATATAAATCCTTAGGATAGACGTGACCAATCGAAACAAATAAGAACTAAAGTTTATCATGTATAAGATTGATGCAGGGGCTTCAGAGGGTTATAACTTTTGACTTGGATGTGGGTTTCAGCTTAAATTTTGTAGGCAGATTCGTGAGCTAGAGTTGATAGAAATTCCAACTCAGTCGGCTTTGTTGGTGGTTGTTTCGACCATTTTTTGGGAGCCCAAAATTTCATCTTGACCTCCAAAACTGGCTTTTTCTTTTTCTTTCTAGTTTTTTAAGTGTTGTTTTTGTAATAAATCTGAAATCATGTTTATGATTTCATGGATTAGTTGGTAATTCAACTTGCCTTAGTTCGGAGCTTTTCTTGGGAAAAATTGAGATTCATAGGATGAGTTTTAAAAATTACCAAAAATAGAAAAATTTGTTTTTCCCAAAAACCTGCCAAATATGGTAATTTTTGGAATTGTATTAAGTAGGAGTTTTATTTCATTGTAGATGCAGAGTAAGATTGGAGAAGTTAACGAAGAATTCAAATTTCGTAACATTTTGTTGTGTATCTTCTGAATGTTAATGTTATTTGGGCTACATCAAAGATGGAGAAAGTTGACTTGACGAACGATAGGACATAATTGTGTGTGCAATAAAATTTATCCTAATGGATAGTCATCAAACTATTAAAGTATAAAATACTAATATTTCTTTACACTATGTATAAAATTGTAAGCAACCCTCCTCGTGATTTAATGAATTATGCTTGGGAATGTAGTGAGAAATAAGTATCAAGTAGAATAATGGAATACATGCATAGTAATATAAAAGAATTAATGTAATGCCTATTGTGATGAGAGAGGTATCCTAAGAAAGCATCTAGCTCACCTAACCTACGGAAGGTTGTTATGGACATTAAGTGTCAAATCACCAAATGGAGCCACTTGAGAAGTTTTACGCAATTATGATGATCGAAAATACTCGTATGAAATAATTATGCTAGTTAATGTACTCATGGTATTATTATGTTGATAACCATGTCTCTAGACATTCCTATATTCATAAATTAAATACTCATGTAGATGTTTTAATAGTGTTGATTTATGACACATTGACCTTAGTGTGTTGGCCATTCAACGTTATGTAAGTACGATGGTCTAATTCATGTTATTGTGGGTAAGACATAAGTGAACCACATTGCAGTGGAAACTTTTCTCGAAGCGAGGAGGATTTTGTGGTGTGAATAGCATGATAATATGCACTTGTCTTCCAAGTTTTTGTGTCTACCTTTCTCCCCAAATGAATGTTTCCTTAATGCTTTATCTTTGTCAGGGCATAATTGGTCTATTTTAAATATTTCCATAATAAATGTATGATGAGATTTCCCCATCTCCCTCTAGGTGACCTCAAAAGGTCACATAGTTCATGTAATGATTGTGGTAGAGTATGGATTGCTAAATTTATTCTTCTTTTATATTACCTTGTTTTGCACGTTTATTTTGGTGATTTCCAACACTGTGAAAGCAATTAAATTGTGTGTTGAGTTGCTTAGCCAAATTTTGTTTTAATATCCTTATTTGCCTCAAGGATTTCTTTTATTTACTTATTTTGTAATGAAATTTTACAAATGTGGCCACTTTTTGAATCTTACCTTGTTGAATCTTTCTTTTCAAATTTTAAATTATGGATTTCATGATTATTTAATGAGGCTCTTTTGGTTGGATTATTGGCAATTTCTTTCATGATAGGATGTATGAGGGAGAAGACATATTGGGAAATCCATTATATTTTATTATTATAAATGAGGATACAACTATAGAGAAGCTTTCCATCACCCTTGTCATTAGCGCTATCTATGACCATATTTGTAGCCTTGGTGAGAGTCTTTTGCTGGTTGCAATATGTATAGGCTTGTAAGACTATTTTATGATCTCATTTCATAGATTTTATGATGCTATCAATAAATGAAATATTAAGATT
This sequence comes from Thuja plicata, assembly GCA_018584345.1. NCBI lineage: Eukaryota > Viridiplantae > Streptophyta > Pinopsida > Cupressales > Cupressaceae > Thuja > Thuja plicata. Next base: position 459,434 of record MU228320.1, on the reverse strand, counting down.
GGTATAAACTAAGGTTTATCATAGTGGCAAAAGATATATTTAGCTTAATATTGGAAATATACTCCAGATATAGAAATTATAGGAACCAACATCAAGAGTGATGTTAGCATACATTAGAGTCATCTTGTAGGGGAAGATGTCCCATGTATTAGTACATTTTCTTTTGAACGTAGATCCCATTTAGTGTGTTGAAGAGTAGTACCTTACGTGATCTTGTTATTGGTGAGATATGATGACAATGTAGAATAATAATAGATTATGAAGTTTGGATAGACAGTTCAATTGTACAATATTTTTCTTCTAAATTTTAGAAGTGCTTATATCAAGGAAAAACATATCCTTAACTTGTATTATAATTAGATTTGGGCATTGCATGAGATTAAAGATTTGAAAATTATCCAATGAACTAAACAGGGTGTCAATACTGGAACTTTAGCCCTAGGTTGGGTAACTTCTAGGATGAAGTTCATGCCTAGGGGGGAGGATGGGAGGCCTCACCCCAAACCCATCATAGCTTTTCCAATTATCATTTTGATAGACCTAGTAATTGGCTTTATGTTTTGATGAATTAGGAGGTTTTACCTTTTGATAGGGATTTGGTAAAATTAGATGATGATAATTTATAATTTATGACACTTTCCATACTCATGATGTTGACCATATGATACATTATGATGATTGATTTAGATAAATGGTGAGATGTTTCAATTTGGGTACACAGGTTGATATGAGTTGTTCAGGAAAACTATAATCGAGATTGGAAGTATGTCAAGATGTGAAATTCTTTGAAGGTTAAAGGATAGCTGATGAAATATCTTGCTAAGTTTCAGGACATTTTTGTAACTATTACTTGAGGAATTGGTTATTTGATTTTATGCCATTTGGGTGTTTTTTAGAATTGATAAAATTAATGTTTATGCAATTTAGATAAAACTACATCATGATTTATATAAGATTTGGAATGATTAGTGTGACTTGTGAGTTAAAGAGTTCATGTTCTGATGATTAAGTCTATGTATGTCTGTTTGTAAGTGAAGGATTAAAATTTATGATGATGATTATATTATGTGGATTATATTTTGATGCGGATTAGAACCTAGAACATATTGTTGATTTTGGGTATACATGCTTAGAAATGTGATTTGATGAGAAAGACTTAATCATGATTAGATGAATAATGCTTTAAAGTTAGGAAATAGCATGAATAATATGTCGTAATTTTAGGATTATGGAAATACCATGTTTGAGCATTACTTATTGAAAATTATATTTAAGAATTGAATTTTGCATATTGACTAACGTTGCAAATTATGAATTATATATATATATATATATATA
>MU228320.1:441500-456602 GCA_018584345.1 Thuja plicata | reverse complement strand
TGTAGTGAGAGTCTCTTCTCTTGGAGAAGAGGGATAATTTCATGGAGTATGGGCTCCATGAAGCCATGTTGTAAATATTATTTTGGTATAGAAATGACCAAATGTGTATATGGAAGGAATGTCAATGTAGCCTTGGAAAGGCATGGAAAAAATCTTGTTGAGGAATTTGAAAATGCAATGGAATTCTCCTCCTTGGAAAAACCCACAATCACCCTACTTTAATGGGTTTAGAAAACTCATTTGTGAAGCCTTGGTTGGGAGTTAATTGTTGTGTTGTGCATATATGTTAGTTGTGAGAATTGGGATGTGTTATTTTATTTAGACTTGGTTCTCCAAGCTCGAGGTTGGTCTCCTTGAGAATTTGGTTGGAAGGTGATCTTCCCATGGTTCTCCTCATGTAAATTACAGATTTTGAAGTCAAGAATATTGTGAAAAATCTTGGGAGAAATCTCCATTTTTGGTGTAGTTGTGTGAGAGCAACTTTAGTGTTGTATGATTACTCCTTTGTATTGAAATTCATTTCTTATGGAGTGATGTAATATTCATATTTGAAAACTTTATCCAACAAATGTATAGAGCTCTTATTCTTTATGTAATAGATTCATTAAAGGAAGAAAAACAATGTAATGGTCTTCCATAGTATATATAATCTTGTGGATTTATGTTCTTGTAATATTCATAATGTATTTAATTGCAAGCTTCCAAGTTAAAAACACTTAATTTTCTTGAGAAATCTACATTTCATTTGAATAGGTTCAATACTTGCTTTAAAATCTCTATTACAACTTCCATTCTTGAGAAGAAAAGATAAACATGAAAAAATAGTAAATCAACAAGTTAGTTATTAAAGTAAAAAGAAAATCAACTTATATCAATGTCCAAGTATAGTTCATTTATTATATTTCTCTAATAGAATAAATCGAATGCATACATTTAACTCCAATAATGTAACCATGAAACCAATATGAAAGATCTAAAACCAAATTAGACCCATGACATTTTCCAAATTTTAGAGAAAAAATATTCTTTGGAATTTGTATGGGAAGGGAAATAATTCTCCTTACCACAAATAATATTCCCTTCCCAAGATGTCCTTCATAATTAAAATTAGCATCCTAATCCCCTAACATAACCTTATAGTTATATACTAAATACTAAATTAATTTTACCTTACCTTTATGCCCATCACGTGGGCCCCACTCTTACCATCCTCCTTACCTCTTAAATCCCCTTACTTGGGCGCAGGATGGGACTCTTGGCAAGTTTGAAAGGAAGTATTAAATGAAAAGGGGGCAGAAAATATGTTACTTTTTTCACGCGCCACCTTTCCTCTTTATTGCTAACCTGTCTTTTCCCCTTACCCTGCGAATTTCCTTGCTTTCATTTGGGTTGACTTCCAATAAAGTACAACACATTGGGTATGGGGAAATACTTGAGGGGACCCCAACTATCCATGAAATATGTTATTCTTTTTCATAAAACCCCCTCCTTGCTGAAAACTCATGCCACCTTTTTGAAACTAGGATTTCAAATTTCCCCCCACCCACTTGGCAAGTGGGCCATGGGGATAAGAGGGGGTGATGTGATAGGCTAGAAGATAGGTGAGGTGCTAGGTTAGTAGATAGGTAGATACGTTAGTAAGCTAGTTAGTAGGTTAGTAAGTAGGGTTAGTTTATGTTTTAAAAGTTATTAAGTGGTATTCTAATATATTTAATTAGTTGTTAACTTAGTTTTATTAAGGGATTAATGGCCATGGTTGCTTGTGTATTTTTAAGGGAGAATTTAAATTGATTTTAGAAAGGGGTTGGCTAGGTTAGTTGTTTAGTATTAGTAGATAATAGATTTATTATCTTGACCAGATTTATTTAGTAGTGAGCAATCTGTTAGAATATTAGTCTATTCGAGCCAATGGGAAAATATTTTAAATGTATCATTGATATTAGTAACTTTAAGTTAATTAAATAGATTTATACCTTTATTGTTATTTTATTGATATAGTTCATTTTATAGACATATTGGTTCTTTAAGGGCATAATTAGTTTTAAATTAATAGATTTATTAACAAGTTCAGATTTAATGTAATATTAATCGACGCATTAAAATTATAGTCGACTTCATCCAAGGGTTAATTATTTAAAATGGAACATTAATATTAGTTATTTTAGGTTTCCACTTTGGTTGTCGATTTGTGATTTAACTAGTAGGGATTTGGCCTAATGAATTAATTTGTTTAAGTTAATTATTAATGTGTAAGGGGGATTTAGTACACCTTGTTATGGTAGTATAACTTATCTGCCTCGACATTTACACAACATATCATGTTAGCTCACATTATCAAGTTTATAGTCATATATAATTCCATTAATAAGATGGTTATCTCATGTACTAACAATGTAGACAAAATATCGACTATGTTAAGTAAATTACATACGAAAGATATAAGCTAGTTGCTTACGCCCTTGTTGGTTATTATTATTGGAATGTAGTTGGTTAGATAATTATAGCCCTCATTCGTAAGGGAACTACAGGCTAAACTTTGTCGATTTGGTTGATAGAATTAGGTTAAATTTTGATTATTAGATTTAGTTTAGTAGTTAATGTCGAAGGAGAATTGGTACTAGATATAAATGGATTAAGTTGTAATCTAGGTTAAGAATTAAAGTAATTACTAGGTCAACCTAATTTAACCTATGTTCTTAACAATTCTTCACCATCATGATACTACATGTGGTTTAACATAAAACCAGAGTTCTTTCAACCTGATCCAAGAGTTCATGTAACCTGTGTAAAAAGTAATGCTTCAACTCTGTGTCTGTGTGTGGCGTAACCCTAATTCAATCTATGAATATAAATTGCAACTCAAAAACTAACTCCACCTTTCCATTACCTTTCCGCAACACTTTCTGTATTAGTTGTGTCATCATTGTTGATGTTGTTTTATGTCGTTAAAAAAAAAAATTGTGTGTGTTTTGCCCTAGTTTTTGGCATGACATTTTGGTATCAGAGCCATGTTTCGCAACACTGGGTGGCTTTGGGTCCAATAATCACTTGAAGGCCTACAATTTTTCTCTATAAGAGTTAGACAAGGTACATAAGAATATTTTAATTAAAGGGTCAATGTGAAATAAAACACAGGTTATCGCGTAAGATATTCATATAAAATAATATACTAAATGTACCTAGATAAATAAATTTAGAGGGATATGAAGGGATGATGCTTATTATTAGTGGGATTCAATCCTTATTTATTTTTATTTTTATTCTTTTAGAAGATTTTTAAGAAAATAATATCAAATTACCAACCAAGCTCATTGCCTATGACTATAATATGATAGTAAAATGCATGTGTAAAGAGAGCCACTTTGGTAATTAGACATGAAGACCCTTATCGAGATACATTTCAAAGTTAATACAAACTCCAAGGTAGATATGTAGCCTATAAATATTTTGTGTCCTAATACTTTTTTAGGTATTTATGAATTATCAGAAGGTATATGTCAGCTAGGAATCAATGACCTTTTTTTTTAGTGTATCAAAGAGTAATTAATATGAATTGTAATGAAACTTTGGAAAATCAATGACAATTTTATAGATTAAAAAGGGATAACATGATAGTATACATTTAATCTAGCATAAATAAATAGACTATTCCATGTTGTGCTAATTGTTAGTGCATTAGAGATGGAGCCTTGGTAATGCAATTATAAATAGAAGAATGTAATTTATCTCATAAGAAATTTTACTTTTGGGTAGTTCCCTATGCCTTGAGAAGTTAGTTCAAAAATTAAAATGCTAGAACCTTCTTGCACTAGGATCCGCCTCTAAGGAATAAAGATGCAATTAAGTTTGTGTAAATTAAGAGGAGATGTAAAATATCTTTTTGCCTTAGTATGAGAACATCATCTGAATCCTTCTATGATATAAATGAGTGGGGTAGGAAACTACCACAAGCATGAGGGATTCCTTATGCCATGGTATGGAAAATATGTTATGAGAATATAAATCCTTAGGATAGATGTGACCAATCAAAATGAATAAGAACTAAAGTTTATCATGTGTAAGATTGATGCAGGGGCTTCAGAGGGTCATAACTTTTGACTCGGATGTGGGTTTTGGCTGAAATTTTATAGGCAGATTTGTGAGCTAGAGTTGATGGAAATTCCAACTCAAGGAGCTCTTTTGGGGGCCATTTCAACCATTTTTTAGGAGCCTAAAATTTCATCTTGACCTCCAAAACTGGCTTTTTCTTTTTCTTTCCAGTTTTTTGAGTGTTGTTTTTGTAATAAATCTAAAATCATGTTTTTGATTTCGTGGATTAGTTGACAATTCAACTTGCCTTAGTTGGGAGTTTTTCTTGGGAAAAATTGGGATTCATAGGATGAGTTTTAAAAATTACCAAAAATAGAAAAAATTGTTTTTCCCGAAAACCTGCCAAATATGTTAATTTTTGGAATTGTGTTAAGTAGGAGTTTTATTTCATTGTAGAGGCAGAGTAAGATTGGAGAAGTTAATGAAGAATTTGAATTCTGTATCATTTTGTTGTATATCTTCTGAATGTTGATGTTATTTGGTCTACATCAAAGATGGAGAAAGTTGACCTAATGAACCATAGGACATAATTGTGTGTGCAATAAATTTTATACTAATGGAAATTCATCAAACTATTAAAGTATAAAATACTAATATTTCTTTACACTATGTATAAAATTGAAAGCAACTCTCCTCACGATTTAATGAATTATGCTTGGGAATGTAGTGAGAAATAAGTATCAAGTAGAATAATGGAATATATGCATAGTAATATATATTAATTAATGTAATGCCTATTGTGATGAGAGAGGTATCCTAAGAAAGCATCTAGCTCACCTAACGTAGGGAAGGTTGTTGTGGACATCGAGTGTCAAATCACCAAATGGAGCCACTTGAGAAATTTTACGCAATTATGATGATAGAAAATACTCGTACGAAATAATAATGCTAGTTAATGTACTCATGGTATTATTATGTTGATAATCGTGTCTCTGGTCATTCATATATTCATATAATAAATACTCCTGTAGATGTTTTAATAATGTTGATTTATGACACATTGGCCTAAGTGTGTTGGCCATTTAACGTTATGTAAGTACGATGGTGTAATTCATGTTATTGTGGGTAAGACATTAGTGAACCACGTTGTAGTGGAAATGTTTCTCGAAGGGAGGATGATGTTGTGGTGTGAATAGCATGATAATATGCACTTGTCTTCCAAGTTTTTGTGTCTACCTTTCTCCCCAAATGAATGTTTCCTTAATGCTTTATCTTTGTCAAGTCATAATTGGTCTATTTTAAATATTGCCATAATAAATGTATGATGAGATTTCCCCATCTCCCTCTAGGTGACCTCAAAAGGTCACATATCTCATGTAATGACTTTGGTAGAGTATGGATTGCTAAATTTATTCTTCTTTTATTTTACCTTGTTTTGCAAGTTTATTTTGGTGATTTCCAACATTGTGAAAGTAATTAAATTGTGTGTTGAGTTTCTTAGCCAAATTTTGTTTTAATATCCTTATTTGCCTCAAGGATTTCTTTTATTTACTTATTTTGTACTAAAATTTTACCAATTTGGCCACTTTTTGAATCTTACCTTGTTGATCCATTCTTTTTGAATTTTAAATGATGGATTTCATGATTATTTAATGAGGCTCTTTTGGTTGGATTATTGGAAATTTCTTTCATGATAGGATGTATGAGGGAGAAGATTTATTGGGAAATCCATTTTATTTTATTATTATAAATGAGGATACAACTGTAGATAATCTTTCCATCACCCTTTTCATTAGAGCTATCTATGACCATATTTGTAGCCTTGGTGAGAGTCTTTTGTTGGTTGCAATATGTATAGGCTTGTAAGACTATTATATGATCTCATTTCATAGATATTATGATGCTATCAATAAATGAAATATTAAGATTGGTATAAACTAAGGTTTATCATAGTGGTGAAAGATATATTTAGCTTAATATTGGAACTATTTTCCAGATATAGAAATTATAGGAACCAACATCAAGAGTGATGTTAGAATACATTAGAGTCATCTTTTAGGGGAAGATGTCCCATGTATTAGTACATTTTCTTGTGAACGTAGATCCCATTTAGTGTGTTGAAGAGTACTACCTTACGTGATCTTGTTATTGGTGAGATATGATGACAATGTAGAATAATAATAGATTTCTTTTATGCATATCTACATGCTTCTATGATTCATTTATTTCTATTATGTTATGGATGCAATGTCTTAGAGTAGGACATAGATAAATGGATTCAAATGATGGTAATGCAACTTAATTCTATATGATTTTCTGATTTAATCATGATGTATGGATTATGCAATGCAATGATATGGCTGCAATACTTAGTGCAATGATAAATGAATGCAACTAGATTTTTTGGTTTTTGATGTATGCAATTTAATTTATGATGCAATTCTAAATGATTTGGATTTAATGACTAATGATTAATATTTATTTTCTTTGCTTTTCACTTGATATGAATATATAATGAATAATGAGTAATGCTTATGAATGCAAAAAAAAAGAACAATCTCATATTGATGGTTTGAAACCATTAAATTGATGAAGTGTTGTCAAAATTAATTCCCCCCTTGAACATGGAAAATTTTTAGAAATAGAAGCCATTTTAATCTAACTTGAAAATGCAATTAATCTAACATGAAGATGCAATGCAACTAATTTTCCTTGAGGTTTGTGAAAAAAATGAAAACAAAGATATATTTTCATCATTGAGCATTGTGGAACTAGGAGTCTATACAATCCTTATTGGTGCCACTGTGACCATAAGAATATGAATAAGACTTTCATCTCGTGCGGTAACCCCTTCTGCAAAACCAAGTACAACCCTCACTAGTTGAATGACCAACTATGGGAGTATGAATACCGGTTTGATCAGATTCAATTTTGCAAGTGGATGTTGGTATTAAGATATTGAAAATATAAATATCCAAGGTATCCTTTTGCGTGAACAAACAAAGGTTAACCCTCCTTCCTATATGAATTTCCTTGATGGTTCTTTGATTACCATTTTGTTAGACTAATTCACACAAGTTAAAAAGTTTTCCTCAAGACAATCACATAGAAGCTTAAGAAAACATCATGTCTCCATCAACACCAATCTAGTCAAAACATCATCGATTAAAAAAGAACATGAATTGAAAAAGGTCAATGAAAAACTCATCAAAAATTTATAAGTGTTTGTGAAATGTATCAAGATTTTTAAATAAGAATTCCAGACAGTCTGATCATTTAGGGTTTGTCAATTTTTAATCCTGATAAAATAAGTCAATGAAACTCAAGGATCATGTTATGTGATCAAATTATTTAGGGTAGAACAATGATATTCATCAAAGGTGAAAATATCTCTCCCCTAAATCTAAAAATCTGCTTCTGATGTGTGACCAAGATGTTGCACTATTGAATCCATTTGGTACCAAAAATCCATGATGTGTGCCCCCAAGTGATAAATGTGATCTATGTGAAACTTAGGGCAACTAAACCAAGAATGCGACAAAATGCAGCTCTAAGACTTTATTAGGACTATGCACAAATGATAGATGCAATGAGGATATGGACAAATGAGATGATGAAACACAATATGTACATATGTGACTAGGAAAGACCTTAAGGGACAAAAGGCGCCTATTTCCAGGTTTTCACCTTTTGGGATTATTTCTCTTTTTTCTTTTTCTTTTTTCTACCAAGGCACCTATTGCTTGGTTTTCACCAAGGCACTTTTTTCTCTTTTTTCATTTTTTTCAATTTTTCTCTTTTTTCAATGTTTTTAGCTTTTAAACTTTCTGATTTTTGTTGCATTTTGATCTTCTCTCATTTTTTTGTATTTTTGAATTTTTCCATGTACAAAGGTGATGCTGACTCATCTGATACTCTCAACTTATACTCTTTCCTTTAATACTCTTTCCTCTAAATCAAGTGTGAAACCTCTTAAGATAAATTCTATTGATAGGTTCTTACAATTCATCACCATCACAATCAGCCAATTTGTAGGTCCCCGTTCCAAAAGAAGAAACAATGACAAACGGACCAAGCCAATTGACTTCCCACTTTCCTTTATTTTCTCTATCAACCTGATTTTTTTGATTTTCTATCAATACAAGATATCCCACTTGAAAGGTTCTTGGTTTAATATGCTTGTTATAGTTCCTTGAAATTTGATTCTGATACACTTTCAAATGATCATAGGCTTGAGTTTGATGTTCCTCCAATATCTCCAATTGTTGAAGTCAAGAAAATCTATAATCCTCATCCGTGATTAATCTATGCAATGACACTCTTAGGGATGGTATTTCAACTTCTAAAGGTAGAACAACTTCAGCCCCATAAACCAATGAAAAAGGTATAGCTCATGTCGGGGTGCGAATACTAGTCCTATAGGCCCATAATGCTAGATTGATTTCAAGATGCCAATCTTTTCCTGACTTGCCAACATATCTCTTAAGGATTTTAAGGATGTTCTTTTTGGTAGCCTCCGCTTGTCCATTACCTTGGGGATAGTAAATGGATGAAGAGTGATGTGTAATATGGAATGTGTCACAAAGCTCATCAACATATTTGTTCTTAAACTATTTTCCATTATCCGTGATGATGGCGTGAGGAATTCCATATCTACAAATGATATGATATAGGATGAACATGGAAATTTGCTTCCTCGGTGTAGTTGCTAAAGGGACAACCTCAACCCATTTAGTGAAGTAATCTATTGCCATGAGAATATACTTGTGTCCATTTGAAGAAGGTGGATAAATCATGTCAATCAAATCAAAGCCCCATTGATATAATGGCCATGGTATGACAAATGGGTGTAACTCTTGTGCCTAAATTTTGACAAGCTGACATGGATCATGTCTCCATCGTATTGACATTTTACACAAATTTTGACAAACTGACAAGCATCTCTTTCTAAGGTTTTCCAAAAGTACCCCATGCATAGGATTTTCTTAGCTAGGTTTAAACCACTTGAATGTGACCCACAAATCCCCTCATGGACATCTTTTAAAGCTAATTTTGATTCATCTTCCTCTAGACATCTAAGGAGCATTCTATCAAGACCTTTATGATACAATGTGTTAGAAAGGATGATATAACAAGCCACTTGTCTTATGAAATTTTGCTTTTGAGCATGGGTTTGGTCTATGGGTAAGGTTTTATCTTTTAGGTAGGCATAAATGGGTCCATACCATGGTGAGTCATGTCCCTTTAGAAGGGCAATAATTTGGGTATCAGGTAGGTCAAATGCTGGTTTAACCAATTATTCGACTAACAATTCATAATTTTCATTTTGATCGGCCATTTGAAGCAAAGATGCCAAAGTATCAATTGCATTTGCTGCTCTATTCTTGTCTCTTGGAATTTGTTCAAAATTAATCAAAACAAAGTACTTTTTCCAATCATCCACCAATCTTTTGTAAGGCATCAGTTTTTCATCCTTGGTATTATATTCATCATTAACTTGATTGATGATTAATTGAGAGTCTCCAGAGACTTGTAATTTTGTGACATTCCATTCCAATGTCATCTTGATACCTATGACCAAAGATTTATACTCTGCTATGTTATTGGTGTAAGGGAACAATAACTTGTAAGATTTTGGGATTGTGTAACCTTGTGGTGTAATCAAAAGAATGCCTGCTCCACTACCATTTTGGGTGTAAGATCCATCAAAGTATAAATTCCATGTCTTAGCTTCTACATTAATAATTTCAGAATCTGGGAACTCCACTTGAATAGGATGTGTAGATTCTTGAGGATATTCAGCCAATTGATTGGCAATAACTTGACCTTTGATTGCTTTCCTATCGACATACTCAATGTCAAATTCACTAAGCACCATTATCCAATTTGCAATCCTTCCAGTTAAAGATATTTTTCTAAGTAAGTATTTTAATGGATCAATTTTAGCTATGAGCTTCACCTTATGCATTAACATATAATGTCTTAACTTTTTAGAAGCAAATACCACTGGTAGGCAAGCTCTTTCCATGAAGCTATAGTTTAATTCATATTTGATCAATGTTCTACTCAAGTAGTAGATAGCTCTTTCTTTTCCTTCATCATCTTCTTGTGCCAATAAGACTCCTAAAGATTTTTTCGTTGCTGAAATATAGATTAATAAAGGTTTGCCTTGAATAGGTGACATCAAGATAGGCGGATTCATCAAGTATGTTTTCAACAATGTAAAGGCTTTATCACACTCCTCATCCCATGTGAAGATGGTGTCTTTATGTAGCAATCTGGTGAAAGAATGACATTTTTCCGCCAATTGAGAAGTGAACCTCCTTATGGGTTGAAGCATTCCTTGAAGTGACCTCATTTGACTAATTTTATTTGGAATATCCATGTCCATTATTGCTTTTACTTTTTTAGGATCTACTTTAATGCATTTTGCTAAAACAATGCACCCTAGGAGTTTTCCAGATTGTACCTCAAAAGCACATTTCTTTGGGTTGAGTCTCACTTTGAATTGATCTATCCTTGTAAAAATCTTGTCAAGTATGGATAAATGATCTTTTATTTTATGTGACTTATCTATAATGTCATCCACATAATCTTCCATAAAGGTGTGCTTCATGTCATGGAAAATGGTAGTCATTGCTCTTTGGTAAGTTGCTCCAACATTTTTGAGATTGAAGGGCATTAAATTCCAACAAAAGGTACCCCATGGGTATGTAAAGGCTATCTTCTCTTGATCCTCAGGTGCAATGTAAATTTGATTATACCCACTAAATCCATCCATAATTGAAAACATAGAATGACCCACAGTGAGATCCACAATAGAATCAATTCTAGGCAATGGAAAGTCATCTTTTGGACAAGCAAGGTTTAAATCTTTGAAATCCATGAAAAATCTTATGGTTTTATCATGTTTGGTAACCAATACAATGTTGGAGATCCATTCGGCATATGGAATTACTCTTATAAATCCCTCCTTGAGTAGTTTTTCCAATTCTGCTTTGACTAAAAGGGCTACATGTGGATGCATTTTTCTCAACTTCTGCTTGATGGGATTAACTCCAGGTTTCACATTTAAATGATGCATTATGAAACTTGGATCTAATCTAGGTATTTCAGCATATGACCATGCAAAGTTTATTTTTTTTTCTTGAAAGAATTCAATGAATTCTTTTCTCTCCAAGGAACTCAAAGATGCTGCCAAGTGAATTAATTTAGGATATCCTTCAGTTCCAATGTTAACCTTTTCTATGGGCTCAATTAGTATAGGTGATATTTCATCTTCATGAGCTAGTAAGGTGTCCAACCTCTCTCCCTTAGGTGCCACATTTGGGTTTTCACCTTGGGAAACATCCTTTACTTTTACTTTTTTTGGGTCTAGCACCGCCACATGGTGGTTTTCACCACTAGACATTCTCATTTTTTGGATTAAGAGGTTGAACACCTGCCCTATCATCATGTCTATAGTGAATTAATTTATGGAAGAATTGGGTTCAACTACATTGAGGTATAAGGCCATTGCATTATCATTTGGGAAGTAGAGTAAGTCATTTGGCTCGGAGAGATCCCAACCAATAAGTTTGGGGTGCATTAAGGACAAAGATTCATTGGATGGGATTTTATTTGAAGGATTTAAGGACATGACTTCATTTGATGGTTCATACATTGTATCGTCAAGGTCTATGACATGTGCCTCTTCAAGATGGTCCATGGAAGAAGGAATGAAATCCTCTTCATTAGAGTCCTCTACGATTTCTATGGGAAAGAAAGCATGCAGATTAAACACTAGGTTAGAATCTCCCACCCATGAAGGTACCCAAGGTTCACCTACCAATTGAGTGTAAGGAGGTGATTTTCCTACATTAAATTATTGAGGTTCACTTGATGTTTGAGTTGAATTCAAACTTTGAGTCACATGTTCTTGATTCTCAACTTTAGAAGGAGTTGCATAAGTGTGAATGGTATCAACCTCTATGTCATGAAAAGATTCTTTAGACAAGTAATCCCACTCATAATCCATAGAATCATCTTCCCTTTTAGAACCTACCATATGGATATGTGCACAAAAATCATGCATGGGACTTGAACTTTCTCCTTTATGTTGAAAACCTATGATGGCTTTCTCTTCTTTTGCCCTCCAAACTGGTTCAGTAGGTTTTAACAACCCTCTATGTCAAACTTCTAAGGGTCCTCTTCCCTTATAACTGATATCAAATCCTTTACCATATTGATAAATTTGGATGTTGATATGTTGCACCCTTTCATTGGAGTTAGCTGAATTATCCTCCTCTTTATAAATCCATTGTAATACCTAATTATCCTCTCTTTCCATTTCTTTCTTATCACATTCTCTCACAAAATGGGAATTGTATTTATGAGGTTGATGATCTTTGGATGACTTCCCATGTGTCCTTGGAGATGTAGGTAAATCAAATAGAGAAACAAAATATTCCCCTACCCCTTTTGAGTGAATTTTGCATTGTTTCTCAAATTGGTTCATCTGGTCACCCATCTTTTGATAATGATCTTTCTTAGTTTGTTCTCTTTCCTTCTTAGTGGGTTTCAAAATTTCCATTCTCAATGTTGAAGTCTAGACTAAATTATCATTTTAATTTGAACCCTCATAACTCATCTTTTCTTTTCCCTTAGTTGATGTAGTTGAGTTAGTTTGAATAGGGTTAGAAGTTGATGTAACATTTGATGTTGGTTTTGAAATTTCCTCTGTGGGTTCTTCCATGGTAATATCAGGGATGAATCTTTCCCTATTATGAGGAATATACAATTCATGACTTGGCTTTAAATCATTGCAATATTGGAAAGTGTTTTAATCTCCTCCAATCGTTATCTTTTCCCCCATGTATGTAAACTTTAAACATTGGTGATATGTAGAAGGCACTGCTTGCATTTCATGTATCCATGGCCTTCCTAGTAAGATATTGTAGGTCAATTTCATATCAAGGACCTGACATATGGTATCTTTTTTGATAGGTCCCACTTGAATTGGTAGAATGATCATACCCTTTGAAGATCTTTCCTCCTCATCATAAAATTTAATAGTGATTTTCTTTTTAGGATCAATGAAAGACTCGGTTAACCCTAATGAATTGACCAGGTTTAAAGTGCAAACATTAAGACTAGATCCCCCATCTATGAGAACTCTCTTGACCCTATGCCTTTGGATTAATACCTCTATATGAAAGGTTAATTTTTGAGGATGTGTGATGGACTTATCGTCTTTCTCTGAAAAGGAAAGATAATGAGGGGCTATGAGATGTCCTACCATGTTCTAAAATTTATCTTCCTCCAAGTTTATAGGAATGGTGGTCTCAACCAAGGGTTTTTCCAAGATCTCCTTGTGATTAGGAGATAATTTCAACAACTCCAAAATTGATATTTGTGCTGGAGTCTTTTGTAATTGATCTACCAAACTGATGCAGTAGCATCCTGGGTGTAAGGGCAATCTTGCATCACCAAAAAATATTTTTGTTTTCTTTTCAATAAGGGCTACCTTGTGTAGAGCTGCTATTTATGGAAACTTTCTATTTTTAGTAAGTTGGTCATACGATGTCAGAATGTTCTGATTTTGCATGTGGAGGTTCATCTCAGTCATATCAGCCTGCCAGTACAGTTTCATGGCTAGATCAGGTCTAGTTTTGAAGATATTGAAAATTTCTGATATTGAAAATAGGGTACAGAAACTTCGAGCTCATTTTTGAAGGCTTTAGAGGCCTCGGATGAGGTCGAAACTTGGGCTGAATGAAGCTTTCTTAGTTTAGTTATTGTAGAGCGCTTCATGGCATTTTTGAAATGGGGTTATAATAGTCAATCAGGTCAACTGGTGATGACTTACAATCTCCGGAAGTTGGGCCACCTAAAATAGCAAAAAATAATTTTCCTGCAAAATTTTTGTTCAGGTTTCAAAAGTTATTTTGAGCCGACTTTGATGTACTACATTGAAAAATAAAATAATTCTAAGTTTGGTCGGCCCTAAGGGCTAAATTTCTAGAACCTTCTCGGGCGGTGGAAATTGCCTATATAAAGAAGGCCCGTAGTGTTGTCTTAGGCAGTATGGGACAGAGCTGGGTAGTTCTGGGTAATAATTCAAGGCTTCGTCCTACAGAATATTGTAAGGGGAGTGCCCATGTGGCTTTGCATATTGTAATTATGAAAGTTTGTAATTCCACATTTGTGGAGATAATAAGAAGCCCATTTTTTGTTCTTGCAAATTGTTGTTGCTTCTCTGTTTCTGTTATGTGTTTGTGGCATTAAGGGGAGCACCCTTCATCAAGGAGCACCCTTCATCACAAACTATAAGGCTTTGTTGTGGGTGGTGTTTGTTTAGCCAAAATAGTTGGTGTTTTATGGACAATAATAATAGGAGTACCCCCTTGTAGGGTAACCTTTGAGGCTTGCCCCCTTGTGATGGCATTAGAGGACTCTTGGATAGGTTTCTCTTTGACTACCACAAAATTGATAGTATTGTCATAAGTATGAGCAAAGTTAACATTATTACTGCCTCTTGCATTATTACCATTGTTTCCTCCATTATTTGAATTGGAAGATTCTCCTTTTTCATGCTTATAAAAAGGTTGTTTAAAGGCCGTGTGATCTTCATTAGTATGAGGACCTTCTACTTTTATCACACCATTGTAAATGAGATCTTGTACCACATGTTTAAGATGCATGCAATCATTTTTCTTATGTCCCCAATTTCTATGGTATTCACAATGGTTATTCTCACTCCACCAATTTGGCTTGATTTGAGGTTCATATGGTTGAGCCTTTGGTAAGTCAATAAGTTTATTTGCAATAAGTGTCCTTAATGCATTCTCCAATTGTTCACCCAAATTAGTGAATGTCCTTTTGGGTGTAGGTGCAAAGAAAGGTTTAGGCTTGTAAGTCTGATGACGGGTGCTCCCCATAATGCCACAAACTCATAACAGAAATAAAGAAACAACAACAATTTGCAAGAATAGAAAATGGGCTTCTTGTTATCTCCACAAATGTGGAATTAAAACTTTCAGAATTACAATATGCAAAGCCACATGGGGCATTCCCCTTACAATATTCTGTAGG
>MU228320.1:430259-441400 GCA_018584345.1 Thuja plicata | reverse complement strand
AACTTTTGAAACCCAAAAATTTTGAAGGAAAAATTATTTTCTGCTATTTCAGGTGGCCCAACTTCCGGAGACCATAAGTCATCACCAGTTGACCCAATTGACTATTATAACCCCATTTCGGAAATGCCACGAAGTTGTCTACAACAACTTGATTATGCAAGTATCATCAAGCCCAAGCTTCGACCTCATCCGGGGCCTCTAAAGCCTTCAAAACTGAGCTCGAAGTTTCTGTACCCTGTTTTCAATACCGAAAATTTTCAATATCTTCAAAACTAGACCTGATCTAGCCATGAAACTTCACTGGCAGGATGATATGACTGAGATGAACCTCCACATGCAAAATCAGAACATTCCGAGATCGTATGACCAACTTACTAAAAATAGCAAGTTTCCATAAATAGCAGCTCTGCACAAGGTAGCCCTTATTGAAAAGAAAATAGAAATATTTTTGGGTGATGCAAGATTGCCCTTACACCCAGGATGCTCCTGCATCAAAGTCCCTTGATTATTCCCAAAGTTGTTATTAGTGTTTTTGTTGTTAAAGGGTACTTTGGGTGCTTGAGTCAAATTATTGGCTTGAACTAAATTTTGAGTGAGATTGAAAGGAGTGGACTTTAAAGTGTTAGCCTCTACCACTCCATCATTAACCACTCATGTATTGTTGTTATTACTCATCCAAAATTGGTTTTTGTTAGGGGGATTGTGATGTAAAATGCCTGGGTCTAGTTGTTACCAACAATCAGCTTGACTGTGCTCTAAGGTCTCTTGCACAAACATTATAGGGTATTGTTTCACCCCAGCTTGAGGAAGTCACTAAGATCTTCACCTCAAGTGTCCTAGACCAGGTTTACACTGTAAAGCGACTATTTCATGCTATAGAACCCATTAGGATAGGTTCATTTCCCAAGCTAAACCAATGGGTTCAACCTAAAGAACACAAAAATACACACTACACACAGAATCCATTAAATATGTTCTTTCTTATTCACAAGAACTAAACTATTGCAAGATGATATGATTTGTGTCTATCTCCTTCTCTAATCTATCTATATCCATTTATATCTCTTCACTACAAAAGCTTTTCAGCTATATATACATCCATCAAAATATCACCCAAAATATATGATACTCATGGACAACTTCCACCACCCTGCAAAGGTAGCCAAATTGAGCAATAAATGACCCTTCCAGAACATGAATAGGTGTCCCTGATCCATTCAAGTGAAAATGATAGTTAGAGAGTCATTGCAAATGACCCAGCTAGTCACAAACATCACATCCCACATTTCCTGGGTCGTTAACCAACTTTACCAAGTGCCAAAGTTGACTTTTTTGAACAGAAGAAACATTGTCAGTTTCCAACCCCGACAACAAACAAACAAAGACACCGACCATCATCACCGACAAGAATTATCGACAAACACCGCCAACAAGCATCATTGACAAACACTAACAACAAGCATCATCGACGAACAAAACCCAACAAGCATCACTGATGAACAAAAACCAACAAGCATCGCCGACAAATAAGAACCAACAGACATTGTCGACAAGCAACACTAATGGACAGTAGCTTGACTTCTTACTTAGAATTGTTCCTAACTTTAGGTGCTCCTGCACCATACTCCCCAAACAAAAATAAATCAACTTCCAAGTGATTGGAGTAAGTCAGGATTGATGCTTAACTTATTAAAATCGGTTTCTTGTACCCATGTAGCCTCTGAATCAGCTTTTCCATTCCATTTGACCAGATTTTCCATATAGGTTCGTCATCTAGTTTGCTTGGCAAATCTAGAATTAAGAATCATGTCTGCCTTCAGTTGTAGTGTAATAGGAATTTTAAGCACTTTGAGATCCTTAGTATCTTCTGTGAGATCATAATCTCCTTCGAAAATTGGTCCTTTATAGGATACCAAATCTGCCACATTGAAAATAGGAGATAATCCTATGTTTGTAGGAAGATCAACTTTATAAGCATTAGACCCATATTTTGCCAATATTGCACAGATGCCTATCTTCCTTGTCTGAAGTTTACTTAGAACTCCTTTCTGCAACCTTGCCTTGTTGAGGTGCACCATGACCAAATCTCCAACCTAAAATTGAACATCTCTTTTCCTTGCATCCACCTTCTGCTTGATATGAGTGGTACTCTCTATAAATGCTGCTTTAACTGAGTCATGGACCTCCTTCATGGATTGAGAAAAATCTTTAGCATACCCACTCCTCTCTATATTGCCACCAATATCCCTTAATTTACAGATACCCCTGGGATGAATCCCATACACAATTTCAAAAGGGCTCTTGCCCATGGACCTATTAACTATATCATTGTAGGCAAATTATGCTTGAGCAAGTAACTAATCCCATGATTGTCCATACTCCTTGGTAAGGCATCTCAAAATATTATCTAAGCTCCGGTTCACCACTTCAATCTGACCATCGGTTTGGGGATGGTAGGCTGAGCTAAAAGAAAGATTTGTACCAAGCTTCTACCATAAAGTTTTCCAAAAATTACTCATAAACTTGGAGTCTCTATCCGACACAATACTCAAATGTAATCCATGTATCTGGACTGCTTCTCTAAAGAATAGATTGGTTATGTAACAAGAATCATGTGTGGTTTTGCATGGTACAAAATGAGCCATCTTGCTAAACCTGTCAACATTTACAAATATGCTATCCATTCCTTGCTTAGTCTTTGGTAACCCGACAAAAAAATCCATACTAAGGCACTCCCATATTCTATTTGGGATAGGAAGGGGCTAATACAATCCTACATTAGATGAAGTCCCTTTTTCCTTTTGACAAACCAAACAAGCCTCTACATACTTCTAGATGTCTCGATTTATTCTTGGCCAATAGTAATACCTTTTGATCAATTCTAAGGTTTTATTCGATCCAAAATGTCCACTTAAGGAACCATTATGCTTTTCCTATACTAGATTCTCTCGCATAGAACCTCTTCATACAAAAATTTGTCCTCCCTTAAATAGAAGACATTCTTGAAGAGTATACTCTGAATATTCACTATGAAAATGATTTTGATACTCTTGACATACCTTGTATGCTGCTACAAAATCTTCATCGGCTGGATACAGATCTTTGAAACTTTCAATGCCAATGCTTCGTAGCTAAAATTCTTGCACCATGAGTAACCTTCTAC
Organism: Thuja plicata; assembly: GCA_018584345.1. NCBI lineage: Eukaryota > Viridiplantae > Streptophyta > Pinopsida > Cupressales > Cupressaceae > Thuja > Thuja plicata. The sequence goes on along the minus strand of MU228320.1, from coordinate 438,237 downwards.
TCATTACATCTTCCACCTTATTCTATACTCTCTTCTTATGCCTTATTGTGAAGGTAAAGGCTTGGATGTATTTCACCCATTTCATATGCTTATGACTAAGTTTATCTTGTGAACTTAGAAAACTCAAAGGCTGATTGTCGGTAAAGACAACAAATTATTTAGGAAGTAGATAATGTCTCCATTTCCTTAGTGCTTGCACTAATCCATACAATTCCAAATCATATGAGGAATACTTCTTCTTCACATCACTGAGTTTCTCAATATGAAAAGCTACAGGTTCTCCTTCTTGACTCAATACTGTACCGACAACAATATTACTAGCATCACATTCCACAGTAAACAATTTGTCAAAACTAGGAAGTGTCAAAATTGGTTGAGTCGCTATTCTCTTCTTCAGATGCTCAAATCCTTCATCAGCATGCTCATTCCATTGGAATTTTGATTTCATACCTCCTTTGATGGTATCTAAAATAGGTGCACTAATCTCACTGAACTGTTTAATGAATTTTTGGTAAAATTGTGCCAAACCATGGAAGCTTCTTACCTCCGTAGCTGATTTGGGTGTAGGCCAGTTCAAGATTGCTTCCACCTTGCTTACATCCATCTTCAAGTTACCCTCTGAGATAAAAAAAACTGAGATATACCAATTCTTTCTTCATGAATTCACTTTTCTCTAAGTTGTTTGTCAACTTTTCTTCATGCAATCTTTGCATTACCAATTGCAAATGTCTAAGATCGTCCTCTTTGGTCTTGCTAAACACCAGGATGTCATATAAGTACACTACAACCCATTTTCCAATGAAGTCCTTCAAAACCTCATTCATTAATCTCATAAATGTGCTTGGGGTGTTTGACAACCCAAAAGGCATAACTAACCTTCATACAATCCTTCAGTAGTCTTAAAAGAAGTTCCACTCATCTCCCCCTTTAATTCTTATCAGATGGTATCCACTCTTAAGATCTATCTTGGAGTAATATCTAGCTCCACCAAGAAAATCCATAAAATATTCTATCCTAGGTATTGGAAACCTATACCAGATAGTTATCTTGTTTATGGCTCTGGAATCAGTACACAACCTCCAAGTACCATCTTTCTTTGGGGCTAATACTGTGGGAACAACACAAGGACTTATGCTTTCTCTAATCAACCCTTGGTCAATTAGTTCCTGGATTTGGTTAGAAATATCTACACTTTGCTGTGGACTCATCTTATAAGCAGCCTTATTTGGAAGTGAGGCTCCTAGAATGAAGTCAATTTGATGACTAATGGATCTATCAGGTGGTAGGGTATCTGGTTGACCACTACTAACTATAGCCTAATATTGAGTTAACAACCTTTGGATTTCTAAAGGCAACTCTTCTCTTTCATTCCTCTTCTTACTTTTTGGTTTTAGAACCAAAGCAAAGCCTACTTCATCTTCTTCCAATGTTTTTAGGAATTCTTTCTCATTGACCACCAGTAGGTTGGGACCTCTTTTTATTTCATTTTCTTCTTCCAATATTGACTGGACCCTCAAATTCATTCCATCCTTCTTGAAGGAATAGGAATTATCTGCTCCATTGTGGACTACACATTGGTCATACTGCCAAGGTCATACTTAATAGCAGATGACATACATCCATGGGTAGCATATCACACAAAATTCTAACCGTATACCTCCCTATGGACAATTCTATCCAAGCTTGTTCATTGAATATTACATGTTGATCTCTATTCAACCAAGTAACTTTATAAGGATTACTGTGAGGAATCCTTGTCAATTTTAACTTCTCAATAGCTTCTAAAGAAACAATATTATCGGTAGATCCTGTAAGGAAACTCAGGTGCAGAAATGGCTTCCTACACTAATCTCTAAAGGAAAGTATTGTGCAAATTCTTTTAAATCCTTACAATTTCAGATTCGTTAACTACTTTAACAATGATATTGCAGCCATATACCATGCATACAAAAAATAGAGTATGACACAATGATTTACCCTGGGGAAAACCTTTCAATAAAAAACCCAGCACTCCAAAACTTTCATAATGTATTATCTTCAACACAACGGTTACAACACACTTGCAATGCAAGTTCTTTCAGGAGACAATCGACACTCTAAGACAAATCTAGTAGCACCAGATCATACCAACAATACACTCTTTTCCTATCCTCTCCTATAACCCTAAAAAGCACTTATATCATGTGTTTTCCTTTTTAGGGCAACTTCCAAAGATAGTCGTATTAGGGTTTTACCATTCTCCGAGAAAAAAAGAACCCAATTTTTTTTTGAGTGTATAGTACTCAACTTTATCAGTTGCCACATGTCTTGCATGTCTTCACCCATCATTGAATCTTCTAGAAATAGCTCTTACGTGTCATAGGAATCCGTCATAAACATTTCAACCATGATCTCCTTACACACAATTCAAGATGTTGACACATCAAGTGGAGTGACACATCAACATGCCAACTAGACATGTACACTCACACTTAATTACATTATTTGCAAGAAAAAAATTTTACAAAACAAATAATAAGAATAGGAATTATCCAAGGTTGAGACACCTTATTCCTAACAGATCCTGAATCTATGATAAATTTATAGACCTTACCGAGTATTTTGCAATTGAATCAAAATAAAGATCTTCTTTGGCTTGGCTCTTCTTTGACGGGCTCTTTTAGGAGTGTTCTCCAAACCACCAAATGATCTCCCATCTCTGATCCTATGGGGATATCTAAAGTCTTGCTGCTAGAAGACTCTTCTTGTACATAATTATCTCTTTTCTCTCCTCCTTTGGAAGTAGAGCTCTTTTTTGGACACCGATATGTAGGATGCCCAAGTTGCTGACAAATATAGCATTTCATAGAAGAGAAATAAGATCCTCTCCCTTGGCCATTAATCCTTCCTCTTGAACTTTTATTCAGACCTCTTCCTTTGTTGTAGCCACCTCTAGTGTTACTGGATTCTCCCTAATTCTTGGTGAGTTTATCCTCACTCTGATTCTTAGCTTCAGGATTCCTTCCTCCATATCTAATACCAATCTGATGTAAAGTGCTCGGGTCCAGTTGTTACCAACAGTCAGCTTGACTATGCTCTAAGGTCTCATAGACCTTATAGGGTATTGTTTCACCCCAGCTTGAGGAAGTCACTAAGATATTCACCTCAAGTGCCCTAGACCAGGTTTACACCATAAAGCTACTATTTCATGCTATAGAACCCATTAGGATAGGTTCATTTCCCAAGCTCAACTGACAGGTTCAACCTAAAGAACACAACAACACAAACTGCACACATAATCCATTAAATATGTTCTTTCTTATTCACAAGAACTAAACTATTATAGGATGATATGATCCATGTCTATCTCCTTCTCTAATCTATCTATATCCATCTATATCTCTTCACTACAAAAGCTTTTCAGCTATATATACATCCATCTAAATATCACCCAAAATATCTGATACTCGTAGACAACTTCAACCACCCTACAAAGGTGGCCAAACTGAGAAATAAATGACCCTTCCAGAATAGGAATAGGTGTCCCTGATCCCTTCAAGAAAAAAATACATGTAGAGAGTCATTGCAAATGACCCAGCTGGTCACAAATGTCACATCCCACATTTCCTGGGTGGTTAACCAACATTACTGAGCACCAGAGTTGACTTTTCTGAATAGAAGAAACATCATCGATTTCCAACCCCGACAACAAAAAAACAAAGACACTGGCCATCATCACTGACGAGCATCATCGAAGAACACCACCAACAAGCATTGCCTATGAACACTAACAACAAGCATCGCCAATGAACAAAACCCAACAAGCATCACTGATGAACAAAAACCAACAAGCATCACCGACAAACAGGAACCAATGGACATTGCCGACGAGAAACACTGACGGATAGTAGCTTGAATTCTTACTTAGAATTGTTCCTAACTTTAGGTTCTCCTGCACTAGATTGTGATTTTGATTAGTGTTGGAGGTATTGTTGTTATTCTTGTTATCCTTGTAAAGTTTAATTTCTCCACTTTTCACCAATACCTCTTCCATTGTCACCCCATTCTCAATTAGGTCTTGAAATGACCTAGGACATTGTAGCCTTAATTGATAGTTCATTTCATGATTCAAGTTGTTTACAAAAATATCCATCTTCTCCTTTGTGGGTACACTTCGAGGGTATCTAGAAAATACTACTCTCCATCATTGTAGGAAAACTAGGAATCCCTCTCCTCTTTTTCTGGTGTTACATAAATTAAGCATTGTAACCTCATGTTTGATGTTATAGGAATAATGAGTTACAAACTTAGAGGCCAATTCTTCAAAGGTTTGAATGCTGGAGGGTAACTTTGAAAACCACTCCATTGCCATACCTCCCAAACTTCTAGGGAATAACCTCATTAGGTAAGTTGTGTCATGCACGAACTCTAGACTTAAGGCACAAAATTCCCTTAAGTGATCTTGAGGATCAATTGTTCCTTCATATTTGTCATATTTAGGAAAAATAGCATTTGTTGGAAATGGAACCATGATTAATGACTTATCAAACGGAAATGGACACAAAGCTTTGATAGAAAAAGGTTTAGTAACCCAACTTTGTTTTATCGTGTCCAATTGCATTTGGAAAATTTGAAATTTCTTGTTCATGATGTCAATGGGATTAGCCTCAGCTTCTTCTTGTTTAAGTTTGTTGACATCATAATCATGTGGAAGTTTGAGACCCATTTGTGCTAGGTCTAAAAATTACTTTTCCTTGTCTTTTTCCAACACTTTTTCCATAACCTTCATGAAGAAAGGACTTTTCATAGCTTCATTGACCTTTTCATCAGTTAAATCCTCATCATTAGGGTCAATATTTCCCCCACTATTGTTATTGTTCAACCCTTGATTGTTAGGGTCATTGTTTTCTCCTCCATTGGTGTTGTTATTGGATCCTTTGTTGTTAGGATCAACATTTCCTCCTCCATTGTTTTTCATATCCTTGTTTACATGGTTGATTTGATCGGGATCTATATGGCCAAATGGAAAGGACATTGTTGGCTCTTTTTCCTTGATGGGTTCTTGTAAAGGTCTTAAAGAATTAAAAGGATCACCCAAAAAAGGACACTCTTACCTTAGATAAGATCTGTTTGGTTGTAGGGTAGCCTTACTGTAATGAGATCACATAAAAACCAGCATTAATATAAATCAAATGAGGATCCTAGGCTTTTATCTCACTTAAGTGATCAATCCATGGATGATTTTGCAAAATGTCCAATAATGACAGATTCTGATCTAGTTGAGTATACACAGAGGTAAAACATCCAAAAGGGTATCCAAAAATGGAATTTTCTTGTTTTCAAACCCTCAGTGTATATCCACTATTTTTCCTTCTTTGTTTTTGGGTGACTCTAACTTGTGTGTAGGTGGCCTTTAATTGTTGATACATGGTCACTGGAATTCTTGTACGTGGCACTCTGCAGTTTGCAGGTGGCATTTTCTTATTGATAGGCGGTTTTAAACTTTTGACATGTGGCACTTTCCAATGGCTTATGTGGTTTTTTACTGTTTACAAGTGGAATTTTAAAGTTACAGGCGGCCCCGGATTGTTTGTAAGTGGCTCTAAATTGTTGGTACGTGGATCTTTGTCGATTAAAGTTGAAATTGTCAATTTTTTGTTATTGTTTGGATTTAAAATTTTAAAAGTTTTGATCAGACTTGTCAAAAAAGAATCTTGCATGAAAAAAGAGTACAAGCTCAACACACACATCAAAATTGTACCATATCCCTAAAACAACACTAAATTGTATGTTCTCGGATGCTTTTATGGGTATACACAAGAATTTCTTCCAAACAATCTACCTTAGAGTCAAACAATTTTGGCTTTTAACAATGTCTCTAAAAAGGTAGGTTTGCTTTTTAACAAGGTTGTAATTCACCTCTGTTCTAAATCTTGCCAAGTTCCTTTAGCCCCTTGTGGGCTTCCCACATGCATGAAAGTGCAATTTTGCGCAATCTTGAAGGACTACTCGAGGAAGTGAGGATGACTTGCACAAGGTTTAGTCACTTTCTGATTAAGGTAAAGTGCATTTTTTTATAGTGGGTGGGATGATATCGCTCAAAAAGCAATTTTCTCCCACTTTGGGTCATTCCCTCTCACCGTCCTCGTAAGGAAAATCTCAGGAGGCAGGCCCTTTAAAGCTCTATTTTATCTAGCATGTATATGGAAAGTGAAAATTGAACTTAGTCAAACAAGTTTGGGAATTTGATTCACTCAAAGAGTGAAGAGCATATCCCTATTGTCTTCCTTTGTTCCAAACACCTCAAAAAATATTTGTTCTTTTTCAACCCCTTGACAAGGAGGTTCTTAAAAGTGAAATGTGTGGTTCAATTCCTTATCCTTTTATTTGCACTAAATTGACTTTGCACATTTGGCTTTTTGATTCACTTTGAAAAGTGAAGAGCATATGCCTAATTCTTGTTCAATTTAGACAATTAGAATAATTTCCCTAATTATGCTAAATTTAAAAGAAAGCCATAATTTAATAAATGCAAGCTTAACAAGATAATTACCTCATTTTCGAAGCTAGCAAAGGCTAGGCACATTTTTGATTGATTTTGCTTATTTCAACTCACCTAGTGGCGATCGTTCCCACTCCGGCTCCTCCAACAAGTTAGTCAACACAACCGAAACAAAGTGAAGAAAAACTTGGAAATTAAATTGATGATTTCCCTCCTAAAAGGTCTTTTAATCAAAATTTGTCAAATCAAAGCTTAAATAAATAAGAATGAGAATCAATCAAAGAGTAGGAAATTTCTCTCTATAAGCAAAAAACACTTTAATATAGTGATCATAAAGGTGTTCTTCTTCCTGTAACTTTTCTAAAAGATTAGATGCATGTATTTGCTTATCATGTTTAGTTTTAATCCTTACCTCTTTGCTAGGCCTTGTGACTTGCATCTTTGGTTTCGGCACTTTCGGATGATTTTTCATCTGCAGCAATGAAAAACACAAAGGATTAAAATAGTGAGAAAATCATCAGAAATTTGATTTAAAGAAAAAAGATCTACGCGACATTTAACAACTAATACGCTGCTTTTAACTGTTACTAAGTGTAAATAAAAACTTTGAAAGAAGATTTTAAATCTTGAAAGGTGGCTCTAGAAATTCCACAGGCGGCCAAATAAAAATCACAGGCAGCACAGAATGTGCAAAGTGCGGTCAAACATTGCTAGTAAGTGGCTCTTGGAAGTTCACAGGCGGTCTTTAGTGTTTGACAGGCGGCACTTTATAGATTCAGGTGACACACTTTATCTCACAGGTGGCACTTTACAGATTCAGGCGACACACTTTATCTCATAGGCAGCCCACTTTATCTCATAGGCGGCCTAAGAATGAAAGACAGAGAAGAAAGAAACTCTGTACGCGGTGCTTTACTGCTCATAGGCAACTCTGAATGCTTCGTAGGCAGCTCTTCTCCTATTTCCTTCAAAATAACATGAAAAATGATGCAAAACACAAAAATTATTAAGATTAAAACGTTAGAAATGAGGCCTAAAGCCCCATGGTGGGTGCCATTTGTGCTTGTGAGATTACACCTTCATGAAATTAGGATAAATAACAACAACTCTATGGAAAGAAAATAAAATTTAATCTAAGAATTGATGTTAAACCCATGACATCTCATGGTTCTCTATCTAAGCTTTGTTACGAGAGCTCTCAGCCTTAATCTCTCTCAAGGACAATCCTAGAATGAGAAAAATTGATAAACATGCTCTAATCTAGCTCAAATGCTCAAGGATGTGTGTTCTTTACATTCAAATACTCATGATTCATGCTATGAAATCAACAAATGCTTCTAAAAATGATGCTCTAAATGCTATGCAAATGTTGAAATACTATCAAAAGCTCTCAAATGCTCTCCAAATGCCTATAATAAGGATGCTTTTCTCTTAAATTTCTTGGATCCCAAATACAAAGAAAATGGCTTGTATTTATAGCAATTTCCCAAGGGTAGG
>MU228320.1:408981-430170 GCA_018584345.1 Thuja plicata | reverse complement strand
GTTGATCAATTTGAGTTGAAATAAATTAGGAATTATTTAATTCAATCATTTAATTAATTTAGCCATGTAAGGGTGAATGGGTTGGATTTGATTTTTGATTTAAACTATACAATTAATTGATTAAAATATATTGCATAATTTGAGTAATCCATTTTAGGCTTGAATTTAATTATTTAATTTCATGATTATTTAATCCTTTGATTTAATTTGATTTTTTTCCACTTTGCTTGATAAATGTCCATTTGATTTGATTTTGATCCATTTTAATGCATTTTTATGAGATTTGGGGCAATAGGCTGAGATTTACAAATTTGATGTTTAAGATACACTTGGTCAAATTTAGGTGTCTACACCCCTAATGCTAACATTATTATTCCCAATTGCACAAGTCAGATGACCAACTACACAAATATGTGACTAAGTACACATAGCTGTGACGAAGTACAAAGAATCGTGACCAAGTGCACAAAACCATGACCAAGTAAAAAAAATTGTGACCAACTACATAAAACCTTGACCAAGTGCACAAAACAGTGACCAGGTGCATAGAACTATGACCAAGTATGGTTAGACCCACACTTGGGATCCCAACTACATTCTAGACTACACTTGGAAATCCATGCTGCACAGGAGAGAGGTCCACCTTTGTAGGACAAAGACCAATAGTTTAGATATGCTCATGAACATGAAAAACACAACAAAACACCAAAATATGTTAGATATGAATGTTCATATTGGTTTCAAAAAATTTAAGACAGTAAATTGGGGAAATATGCATGCTAAGAGCAACCATCAAACTCTAAAATAACACAACAATAGCCTAACTTATCATTAAAGCTATAAAAATGCAAGTGCATAAACATGAAAATAGCTAATCAAACACCCCCTTTCAACATGTCTCTAATTCCTTTATTTCTTCTCCAATTGAATTGATGTAGGTCCCATGATAAAAAAAAACTTAACCATGAAAACAATTTGACAAGAGTTAGGAGAAGATTTGAAAGATGATGGTTATCAAATCAATGGAATTTGAGCTCAATTTATAGAGTTGAATCCAAATTCACCAAACTGGCAAATTGGTACACAATTGGGAAGATGTCATAATTGGTTAGTTTCAATTGGAAAAATCTCATATTATGACACATTATGACAATTGGAATATTTTCATTTTTCTATGTATAAATCAAGGGCATTTGGAAGGGAAAGGGATTTGCTAAATTAATGGGAAAATGGGAAAGGAAAATGTAAGCAATTAGGAAGCTAAATTATAGGGAACGGAAGAAAAATTAGGGGAATTTGAAAAGTGAGGGAATATTTGAATTTGAAATTAATTTATCCTCACAAATTAGTAAAATGGAGTTAGGAGATTATAAAAATCCCATAAATCAATTAAATTAGACAACTAATTAATGTGTAATTAATTAATTGTGAAACTTAGGAAAGGGATAAATAAATGTAAATTTATTTATCAAGACTTAGTGTTGGGGATAGATTAAGGGTTATTTACCCCCAAAAAAGGAAAATTAGTGGATTTAATTTATTTTGACGATATTAATGCAACAAAGGATTGATTTTGATGATTTGGATCAATTTTGATGCTTTTGAAATGGTTTTGAAAGTGGTTGATTAGGTAAAAAATAAGATGAATGAAGGAGAAATATTAGTAATCAATTAAATAAATTCATTGTTTAATCGATGAAGAATGACACGATGTAGACATATGATAAAGAACATATGTGCAACATAGGAGAATGGTTAGAGTATATAGAATGACATTTCAATTGTACTACAAAAATATTAACACATAGCATCACATATGTGAACGAATTTTTACTGTCTACAATCCTATACTTCCAGATATCATAAAAGAGGACATTACAAGTGGCATTGGAGCTAACAAAACTGTCAACCAGTGGGGGAAAACTTTTTAGAATAGTAGACTATGAAAATATTGGAAGAACTAGTGTGGGAATTTGAACATGAGATGAGGAAATAACAAAAGAGTCATGAAAATAAAAACAAGGAAGAAATGAGTATGGGAGAGAATGAGCACATGAATCAATCCATGGAAGGTCAAAGAAGCACTAAAAAAAAGTTGAATAACTATTGGGCATACTGAAATAATCCACAAACAAAGGAGACAATGAAGACCAATCCCCAAACTATCAAATTGTAAATGTACATATACCTATGAAAATCTCACTAACACTGACATTCTCATATAGAATTAAATTCCAAGAAAGTAATGAACCTAAGTTGGTGTATGTACATGATCAAACTCACCAATATTAGTTAAAGGGATATCTAAAACAAGATATATCTCTTGAATACTACATACATCTAATGGTGAAGTACTCACTTAATGAACATAAAGGTACCCACTTGAGACAAATTAAAAGCATTATTGAAAAATGACATTGATATTTTCATAAAAGATATCATTAGAAGCTTTGAGCATCATTACATCAAGGAAATAAAATGTAGGAAGTTGAACAACTCCAAGTTGTGAAACCCTTGAAAATGCTAAAGCTATAGATCATCATCAAGCATCTTAGAAATCAATTGGTTCTTCATGTGCCTCCTCCACGACAGATAAAGTCAACGCAAAATTCAAGAAGATCTCGAGGTTACACTTACTCCATCTCAAGGATCATGTGTTAAGGTTAAGCTATATAGTGAATTTAAAAGGTGAAATGACATTCATGATTCTTCTCTATATCATAATGAGTACATGAAATATAATACCAAGTAAAGGGTTGGGAAAGAAAACATCTCCTACACAAGTAAATTAGAAGTCACTTATTGTATCTAATAAAATCACTTTGAGGTAGATGGATAAGGAAACATGATATTCAGGGTACAGAGATGAAATAAAAAAGATACTGAACAAGGATAGAGGAATGTATAGTAGTCATTCAACCCTAAATCATTATGAATAAGAGGACAAGTCAACAATTATAAAGAAGGCATCACCAAAAAAAAAAACAACACATGGTAATTAAGAACTCCATGGAACCTAGTGATAATGAAAGAAATGACGGTGACACAAAATTTTATCTAAAAAAATTAGATAGGGGAAGGTTGGAAGAAGATAAGTTTTATTTTAGAAGAAAAGATAACATTTAACCTATTCATAACCTTCATTTGAAATTGAAATAGAAAAAACTTATGACAAATCTCTCTTTGAATTCAATGAAGAGGTTAATTTGAACTTACACAAAGGTGAATATTAACTCAAAAATTGGGACCCCATTCCAACTCCTATCAGTGATATATGGAAACATGTTTGAAGCGAATAAAACAAACCTACCATTATTGACCCTAAACATGCTCCATTAAAAATAAAAAGGATGTTAAAAAAAGGATTATTTATTTGGATTAGGGATAAAAAATTGATTATTCAATCATCTTTCATCATACATCTTGTAGATAATAAGTATGACATTATTATTGTGTTCCAGTTGAGATGACATCAATAGAGGGTCAATTGGACATCATGACATCTCCAAGTTCATGGAAGTTGGTGATTTAGATTACTAAATACTTCATAAGAGACAATAATCTCTACAAATATCCTAGGTCATTTATGATCATGATAATTTTGAACCATTGGAGTTATCTTTTTAGATCCTTGAGGAATGATGCCAAGATTTCCTTCCAATAGCGAAAATAAAACTTTCCATTAACTAATAATAAGACTAATCATCACATCGATGTTGGATGAAAGATAAGAAATAAACACTCCCTAAAATTTTCAAAGAGGCAAATACAAGCTAGGCATGAAAATCAGATTATGAAAATCAAAATGTAATGTCCCCTTATAGGATAACTAGGAAATCTTGGACAATTACTATACATTTTCTCTCCAAGCTATGAATTAACAAGTATGATATTACATATAACTTATGATGGGGTTATTTCAAGCATATATATGTATTTTAAATGCTTATAGAGTAATTTATTTTATCAATATCACTCCTATCTCAGATTGTATAATTAGAACTATGGCATGTGAGTTGATTTATATACTTGCACTTAGTGCAATGGCCATTGCTATATCTAATATGTTTGATTGAATATACAAGATGATCTTGATAGATTTCTTAGTGTAGACACCCAAAAATGGACAAGCTTGTGACTTTACATTAAAAACACTAATTTTCATCTATTAATTAATGATTTTTAATCATTAATTAATCACCTATTTTCCTCTAAATTCATTCCCCAAATCATCTAATCAAATTCTCAAAGTTAATTAAATAATTAATTTTATTTAATTAATTAACCTTAATTGATTAATTACCATTAATTAATTAATTAAATTCAATTTCCTATAGTTTAAATTCAAATATCTAAAATTGCTAATTAAATTAATTTAATTTCATTCAATAAAACAATTCTAAATAAAAAAGAATTCAATTTTCTCACATGTTGAAAAATTTAATTAAATAAATGAATTAAATATTCATTTATCTTCAAAGAGAACTCCAATCGGATCATATGGGTTAATCCACCCATCTCTCTAGTCCACATGGGTAACTTCACCCACCTCTCCAGTCCACATGGGTAACTTCACCCACCTCTTCAGTTCGAAAAGGTAACTCACAATTAGCTCTTCAGTCAACCAAACTCTGTCTCCTCTTTACAAATTGAAGAGATGGAGTTTATTGATGGCTTCTCCAGTTCTTTTTGATCTTGACCGTTCATCTCCCTATCTCTGGGATTGTTCTCAACCATTCATTTCATCCCCAATTCCTATATAATTAACCCTTCATAACCATTTGAAGGATCCAGGATTTCAAGCTCTCGTGCGCCATTACTATGTCAGTTTTGTTCTAGCATTCAAGTCATCTTGTGATCACACACTTGTTTCAATTAGAAAATTCTTAACACTTCTCAAGTCACAAACGATGCCCACACCAATACTGAACATCAAGAATAGCATTCCGGAAGGAGTAGAGAGAGACAATAGAAGCTTCAAGCCCTTCAGGGTTTGCATTCATTTGTTTTCCTTTCTTGTGCTTGTACATTTTATTGGTTACGTTTCAAGTTATTCATTTTAGTAGTTCTTGTGTGCTTAATTTGTATCATTGTAAAACCTTTACTACTAACCCTTGCCTTTGGACAGCTTGGGAACCATGGATAACGAATGAAGGAGGCATACATTTTGGTGAACCTGACATGAAGAAAACAACCCGATTATCTCTTGCAGGCAACAAACAAAATTGATCAACCATGGCCATATGGCCACAAATCTAAAAGATTGTATTTTTTTTACATCTGTGTTATTTCATAATTGCTGGTATTTTGCCGCAATCGATGGAATTATGTCGTAATCAACTGGTTTAATACTGTAATCGATTGTAGGTTTCTGCATTTATTTTCTATCATCTTCTGGGTCTCTGTCTTTTCTATAGTTTGCCGTATTTGATCCACTGGTACCACAATCAGAAGAATTGTACTGCAATTGACAGATCTGGACAACAATTGACCGATCTAGACCACAATTGATTGTGCTTTACCGCAAGTGAAAGTGTTTTGTTGCAATTGATATTTTTAGGCCGCAATCGCCTGTTATTTACTGCAATTTCCTGTGCATTACCGCAATCGCCTAAAAAATTGCTCATCAGGGCCAAAATTCTTTATCTTGCAATCTAAAAATCTGATACTTTCTTTATTTTTCAGTAGGACGACGAGTTCCCATGAATAGGAAGGGTAAGTTGTTGGTAAGTATCATTCATTGTTTCAAAGTTACATATACTCTCATTTTGCGAAAGATCCTTTTGATACTAACTTGTTTAAACAAAGAAAACTAAAAGGAATTCACTTGTCGATTTGGGTTTAAAAAGAACAGTGTTTATCAAACATCTCACATCTCACATTTTAGATTTGGGCTTAAAACTGACGTGGGGACTAAAATTGAGCAAGGCAAAAAATCTCTCAAATTGGTGCATTAAAATTGAAGAAGCAATCAACACCTACTTTTGGGCTTAAAATTGAACACTTGTGCTTGTATGGTGGTGTAGCTTTGTTCACATTTCAAAATTTTGGAGTTTAATCGATTTACCTTGTGTCTTGAGTTTTGGGTGCACTTGCACAAACTGTTAGATTAGAAACCTTTATACTTTTTAGAAAGGCCTTTCCAGGGAATGCGCTTCTTCCTTAGAGAACAACCTTAAATTGGTAATCCTTCCAATCAGTATATAAACACGGCGCAAACCAAAGTTCCATCTTATCTTGCCAAGCTCAGGCGAGGTGTGTTGGTGATAGTTTGGATTGGGTGAATATCCCTAAGGAGCCAATGTGATCAAATAGGCTCTTAAGTGAGTCACACACATACAAACCGATTGGAGAGAGACCACAGACCCTAACTAAAACCTTGATTAATTAGAGGCCAACCTAATTTACCTCCAAATAGGTACCTTATTATAGTGCAAGGGGTTGAAGAATTTCCCCACAAGATTCCCAACATATGTGTCTCACGGTATTTGTGTAGTGAAAGAGATCTTCACTCCACGACAACAATACCTGGAAACAGAAAAAACACGGGCACCTACGTTGTTGACCTTCATGTCCTAGTAGTGTGACAATTGTTGTGTGAGCTAATGTACATTCAATAATTGGGCATATAACATTGTATTCTAAAGCCATTGACATAGATTAATCTAATTGTTCATTGTTGAGACCTTGTGATAACCTTGCAACTTGAAAAAGTTGTAGAACATACACATTATCAGTCTTCATTCTTTAAAACATAGTGTCTGTCATGCTTGTTTCTTTGATCAATTTCTGAAAATGCAAAACAAAACATCCAAACTATCAAAATGAGTCAAACATGTTAAATTCTAGGGTTGTCAATGTCAACTGTCTTGCAAATCAGAAGCATTGTTCCAAAAATATCAAAATTGTCAAGCAGTGATACCCATCTTTTAGTCTTTTTGAGATTGTTTCTCATTTACCGCAATTGCCCACATTATGCCGCAATTAAAGGAAGTCTGTCATAGTTAAACTCATTTATTTCTGCAATCATCTTGTTTATTACCAATCGGTGATAAACTACCATAATCGACCATTTACTTTACCATAATCGGTGGAGTTGTACCGCAATTGACCCGAGATACTTTATTCCTATTTGGACCTAAAAGCCTCAAAAGAACTCTTCATTTGGTGTCTAAAACTAGTGTCTATCCCAAGAAAACATGAATAAAATATGTGAATCTCTAAACATTAAAGATCATCCCTTCTCTAGAAAGAACGATTATTGTCTAAAACATTGTTAGTTCGAAATCTCAGACTCGAAATACCTTGATCTCATCATATCAAACATCATCATCTTTATCAAAGTGACTTTGTCCAAGGCAAAGATTGACAAATCTTATCTTTTTACATAATCACCACTTTGAGATCAAGATATATCAAAATCTATCCTTAGAATTACCCTTGTCCAAAACATAACTCAGACTTCCTTAGAAATGATTTTTCTTCCTTGTTTGCTTTATATCACTTGTTTTAGTTACAAAATCTGGACCACACTATGTCTCAAACACCTCATGGAGGGCCTTACACAAGGTCTAAGGCTAGAACACAACCTAACAAGTCATATATCAATCGATTCCCCACTTGGGAAACAGAGCAAGAGAATGATCCTTTTGTAAACACCAGTTCTACTCTGTTCATTGAACAACCCCGTGGGGCAGCTCTTTTCCAAAATGTCACAGAAGAGGAACTAGAGGATATAGAGGAATATGCTTATTCCACACAAGTAGTTGACATTGTTGTAGAGCGGAATCCCGAACGCTTCTTAGCCATGCTGATAAAGAAGGGAGTCAAAATCCCCGATGAATTTAGTGTATCAACCATATGGCCTGAAAACCCTCTCGTAGGTCAAAATACTACTCAACCTCCTCAGATACTACATGTTGTCTCTCAAATCTTCCCACCATTGGTATTACCCATATTGACATAGACAATACCCAGTCAAACCAATGACATGAACCAGGCTAGCACATCTTCCACTCAAAACATGACAGGCTCAAAACTGAGTGCACCTATGGTTACTAGTATGCTCCCACCTTCGGTCACATGGCTAGGGCAATCAAGCTCTCAAGCTACACCAAACACCAACTATTCTGAAACTATGCCGCTGCTGCAGTCAATTCATACTAGTATTGGGATCAAAACCTCATGCTCACAGGGATCCATCTCTACAAGTACAACTTATAGTCAATGCCTACCCAAGGCTACACCTTTGCCCATTCTAACATCAATCCAACCTCTACAACAACAACCCTAGCTTTAGTTGCCTTAAAACCAACCCCTACAATAACAACCCCAGCTTCAGTTGCCTGAATTCCAACCCCCGCAACAACAACCCCAGTTTCAGTTGCCTCAAATCCAACCTCCGCAATAGCAACCCCATCTTCAGTTTCCTCAAAACCAACCCCCACAACAACAACCCTATATTTAGTTGACTCAATTCCAACCTCAGCAATAGAAACCCCAGCTTCAACCCCAACCTCAGCATTAGCAATATCAACCCCAGCAGTATCAACCCCAGTTCCAATCACAACAACAAATGCATCAAAACCCACCATGGGCTACTCATGTGCCCCCATTTCCAAATCACTCAGTGGGAATCAATATCAAGTCCCCAAGATGAAATCCTATGTTTCTACTCAAGGGACATAGAGGCGTAACCTCATACCCACTACAACTTAGAGGAACGTCCTCACACACCAACCTCAATATCAAATGGACATGTTAATGAAGCAAATGCAAACCCTTCAAACCCAAATGATGGATATGCAAAATCAGGGGAAAAATAAATCCTACACTACAGAGGATTTATACCCATACCCCTTTGACCATTCTCTCCATATGTCTATGTTCCCAAATCACTTCTCGATACCAAAATTTGACAAATATAGGGGCAATACCAACCCTATTAAACATAACCGAGAGTTGTTTGCTAGTTGCGTTAAAGTTGCCCATGATGATAAATATTTAATGTGACTATTCCCACAAAGCTTGGCCAGACCAGCAATGGAATGGTTCTTGCATTTACCTCATGGCATTCAGTCTTGGGGTGAACTAGCTGAAAAGTTCATAGCTCACTTCCAACATAACATCGAGTGCAAGTTTAGCATCAAGGACCTTTGCGATATCAAACAGAAGGATGGAGAGTCTTTTGTGAAGTTCCTATAGAGATGGAGGAATATGAAAAAACTGCATAACATACGATGTGCCCAAACAAGACCTAATAGTCATGTTTATTGACAATCTAGTTCCAGACATGTCATTCACAATAGAACTACAGTTAGCTCCAAACTTCACACAACTCATCGAATGAGGAGTTTGTTGTGAGTAGAACTTAGTCAAATGAGGAATCCTTGCAGATCCAACACAAATGAATACAAACAAAAATGAAATGGACAAAGCTAAGTGGTAGAACAAAAACAAAAATATCACTAGCGATGGTGTCATTGATGTGAAGATAGTCAACTATGCACAACCCAAAGTGTCACTGCAAGGCACACCTATGGCCAACCAAAAACCCACAGGGCCCACTCAACAAGCATACACCCAAAACCAACCTTGCCCAGTACAAGCGGCCACTATGTCAAATAGTCAACAACAAAATCAACGCATACCACGCTTTCAATTCTAGCAACAAGATTTCACACCATTAGGAGAGCTGATAGAATCATCTTTACGTAAGTTAATACAATCAAACACTATCACTCTCCCAGAAATTAGGGACTTTGAATAGGATGAAAACAAACCAAGGTGGTATAATGACAAGAAATTTTGTGAGTTTCATCGGGTGAAAGGGCATAAAACATCTAACTGTTACCGATTGAAACACACTATATAAGACCTAATTGACACAAGGGCCATCTATGTGACAAATAACCAAACTAAAGGCAAAACTGATCACACTATCTTCAATGATACCTTTCATGATCACAACAAGGGAAAAACCTCCGGGTCTGGTGGACAAGCAAAAAAAGTTAACTATACATATGGTAACATTGATAATGTTATCAATTGCCTCAATCCTTCAGATAGCCATGTGGCTACTATTACTATCAAAGACCAAGGTAAGAAATGTGTTGTAACAAAGAATTGCACCAGAGTTGTCTTTCAAGGAGTTCTCCATCTTTAACCTATTGCGCATATCTCTCCAGCATAAACTGGCACTTGACCAAGCCCTTCAGAATGCAGTTTTCCCAAGGGACATAACACCTAATAGCTTCCAAATGAAGGTTAACCATATAGCTACTAACAAACATACCATATTCATAGACCGTGATGTGTCACTGCATAAACCCCTACATAATGATCCTTTGCACTTACTTGTCCAGGTCAACAAAAGTGCTATCTGTAGGGTCCTTGTTGATGGTGAAGCTGGGTTAAACATCTGTACTCTAAAGTTAATCAAGAAATTGGGCTATTCAGAATCAAGCATTGATGTCACAAGAAGGATAAATATCAAAGCTTATGATGAAGAGGAAAGGTCCTCTAAAGGTATTATCATTCTACCTAACTGTATCAGTCCAATGGTAAAGAACACTCCCTTCCAGATCCTAGACCTAGAGTTGGGATACAACATGCTACTAGGGAGACCCTAGATACATGAAATGCAAGCCGTACCTTTAATGTACCATCAATGCATCAAGTTCCCACACCAGGGAGAGGAAATCATCATAGAGGGAGATCCCAATCCTTTCCAATACTATAATTCTATCCAAAAAAACACTAATAACCAGGTACCCTCAAACTAAGATGCAAGCATCCCATCCTCTTCAGATTCAAATCCCAAGGATGTCACACAGACAGCTAGAAAGATAGCCATTAACCAAGATGCAAGTATTCCCTCCTCTTAAGATTCAAATCCTAAGGATGTCACATTGAAAGCAGGAAAAATATCCATAACCAACAAAGGTTTTGGTGAGTACATATATGAAGAGGATTTCACCATTACACACATGCCTCAGAGCCTAAGAACTTATGGCATGCCACAACCTGTTATTACAATAGAAACTCTGCAGCCTGTTCTATTCAGATGTCCACCCACAAACTTCATCAGATGGAGAGACATAGCAGAAGAAAAGCCATTTGAATAAGATATCAGTACATGGTTATACCAAGAACCACCAGAGACAATCCGACAAACCCTACCCTTTTCAAACTATGGTAATGGTTATACCATGTTACAAAGACTTGGGTACGATGGTATAACCGGCCTAGGGGCAAGACAAAAAGGCATAATGGAATTGTCTCTCCCACCAACCTAGAGAAACAAGAGAGGGTTGGGCTATGGACAACAAAGAACCGGTCCTATAATCCAAGACATCCAAGTTGATCAGGAACAAATAGTAGAGATGCACCAGGGGCACAACATAGAACATGTCTTGATAAGTAACATATTAGCTTAGTTGTTTCCCGCAAAAGAGGGAATGACACAAACCCGAATAGACCTCAACATAGCAATCGATGATAACGAAGGAAGTGAGACATCTAACAAGCATTCTATTGAGACATAATCCCATGAGTATGAGTGGTGATCCCTTCATGACTCTAAACTATCGATCCTAGATTATTCCCCTCGGTCAGACACTATCATAAACCTAGAAGACTTATTTGACCAACTATCCATTTCCAAAAAACCCTGCATAGATAAGCATGTCATTTATCAAACCTCAAGTGGTACATCCACATCATAGTCCAGTTTTGTAGGAACCATATCTGTAGTCCCTTTCAATCAACTAGAGGCAGACAACCATTAAATTATTTGTCTTGTACACCCAGAGCTAATAGAGTGGGATCAACAAGGACCCTCTGATTTATATGTCTTTGAGAATGATGAGGCTATTACTAATTTCATGGGACTTAGGGAAGGCATTCCATCAGGAGACCACAAGGCATGCTTCTCTATTCACCTCAATAGAGCGACATATTTTGGGAAGGCAGCTCCTCTTTCCAATCCACAAAAGAAAAAAGAACAAAATAATGATAAAAAGCTAAAACAAGACGTATCTTCTAGTGAAAAACTCACTGAGGCGCTAGAAGATGTAAAGAAGGAACTCCTCCCCTTGACAAAGGAAAAACCGACATTACTAGCAAAAGAAATAGAGGAAGTCAATTTGGGAGATGACAAGAACCCAAAGAACATATATTTGGCAAAATCACTCACCCCTGAGGAGAGAGAAAAATTTATTAGCTTCTTTAAAGCAAGGATGATCAATTTCGCATGGTCCTACTCGGATATGCCAGGGTTAGATCTAGAGCTAGTACTACACCATCTCCCATTGCTACCCAATGCCAAACCTGTAAAGCAGAAGTTGAGAAAGATGCATCCCCATGTTGCATTTCTAGTCAAAGCAGAATTGAAAAATCTCCTAGATGCCAAGTTCATAAGACCAATACCATATGCAGACTGGATATCTAACTTGGTGCCAGTTACAAAGCATAGTGGTCATATATGGATTTGCACAGACTTTAGATATCTCAACATAGCTTGTCCCAAGGATGAATTTCCCTTACCCAACATTGCTATGATAGTAGATCTAACCGCTGGACATAAAATGCTATCACTCATGGATGACTTTTTAGGGTATAACCAGATAAGGATCGCACCAAAAGACCAACATAAAACAAATTTCACATGTCCTTGGGGAACCTACTGTTGGAACATCATGTTGTTTGGTCTCAAAAATGCTGGCGTGACATATCAAAGGGCTATGACAGCTATATTTCATGATCTCATCCAAAAAACAATGGAAGACTACGTGGATGACATACTAGCCAAGTCAATGCTTTGCAAGGATCATCTACTAGTATTGGGGCCAATCTATGATAGAATGCAGGAATTCAAGGTTCATCTAAACCCAAACAAATGTGCATTCGGTGTGACAATAGGAAAACTACTAGGGTTCATAGTGTCACATAGAGGCATCGAAGTAGACCCAGAGAAAGTCAAAGAAATATTGGACATTCCTCCACCATTGAACCTGAGGCAACTAAGAGGGTTACAAGGAAGGCTCCAATCAATTAGGTGTTTCATAGCTTAGCTAGCAGACATGTGCCACCCATTCCAACATCTACTGCACAAAGATGTCAAATTCATATGGATTGAGCAATGTGAACAAGCATTCCAAATATTCAAGGACTACCTCCTCAAGTCTCCTATATTGGTGCTGTAATTCCAAGGTAGACCATTGCTTCTATATATCTCGGCAACAGAGTCAACATTAGGTGTACTCTTGGCACAACATGATGATGTAGGTAAAGAAAGGTCCATCTACTATCTAAGAAGAACATTGGTTAGATATGAGCTCAACTATACACCAATTGAAAATTCATGCCTTGAAGTTGTCTTTGCTTCTCAGAAGCTGAGACATTATATGTTGAGTCACCAAACAAAGTTGATCGCACATATTGATCCTTTAAAGTACCTCCTAAGAAAAGCAGTGCTCACCAGACAACTTGCAAAGTGGGTAAAGATCCTAAGTGAGTTTGACATTGAGTACGTAGGTAGAAAGGCCATCAAAGGTCAAGTGATCACGGATCAACTAGCAGAGGCACCCATTCAGGACCATCAACCTATTATTTCCAACTTTCTTGACGAATCTGTTATGACACTACAACTAGCAATCAAGGTATGACAACTATACTTTGATGGGTCATGCACAAACCATGATGTGGGGGCAGGGATAGTTCTTATCACTCTAGATCATGATACAATTCCAAAGTCTTTCAGACTCAACTTCCCATGCACAAAAAACATAGCAGAATATGAAGCACTGGTCATTAGTCTAACGATAGCAATTCAATGTAGAGTCAAGAACCTTAAGGTCTTTGGAGACTCACAGTTGATCATTAGTCAAGTCAAAAATGATTATATGACCAAATATGAGAAGCTCATACAATACAGAGCACAGATGGAAACACTATGCACCATGTTCCATTACATCTTCTTCGAGCAAGTCCCACGAGCATAGAACAAAGCTGTAGATGCGATGGCTACCATAGCATCATTTATTGATATGTCAGGCAATGAAACAAGATTCTAGTTTCTAGTAGAGAAAATCTTGGTGCCATCACATCAAGCATCCATCACAGAATCAACATGCATCATTGTTGGTCCTAAAAACCCATGGTACCAAGATGTCTATAACTACCTCCAAAATAGTGTCTTACCTCCCAACTTGTCTAGGAACTAGAGAAAGTCCCTAATCCACCAAGCCTCTAGGTATACCATCCTCTCAACTACTTTATATAGAGGAAGTCTAGAAGGAACACTACTATGATATCTCACTTCCACAGAATCCCAGAAATCCTTGTACGAGGTACATGAAGGAATTTGTGGAACCCAGAGAGGTGGCAAAAACTTAGCTAAGAAGATCATCTGCATGGGATACTATTGGCCCACAATAGAGGCAGATGCACACAAACATGTACACAGGAGTAGACAATGTCAGATTCATGGAGACCTCATCCATGCACCATCCCAGGAACTAAATCCTATCACATCACCATTGCCATTTTCCATGTAGGGATTTGACCTAGTGGGAAAAATTACACCTTCTTTAGCAAATGGACACAAATACATCATAGCAGCAACATAGTACTTCACCAAGTGGGTGGAAGAAATTCCTCTCACTTACATAACTAGAAAGCAAATAGCAATGTTCATACTTAACCACATTATCTATCGATACGAGATCCCTAAAACTATCCTGACAGATCATGGTACACCTTTCCAGAACAAGGATGTTGAAGAGCTATGTGAACAGTTCCATATCAAACAAGGGTTCTCTTCCTTTTATTATCCTCAAGGGAATGACCAAGATGAAGCTACAAACAAGACAATCCTAGAAATCTTGAAGAAAATAGTGAATGAATCAATGGGAGACTGGCATTTATAGCTTAGTCCCACATTATGGGCATACAAAACTAGCATGAGAAAACCTAAAGGAGCCACTCCTTTCTCCCTAGTCTATGGATCAAAGGTGATATTACCCCTTGAAGTGGAAATCCCATCCCTAAGGATATCTTTGAAGAACCTGATTACAGATGAGGAATACATAGTAGCAAGGCTCAGTGAACTAGAGTTACTACATGAAAGAAGACAACATGTCTTCAACCACTTACAAGGCTATCAAATTTGCCTTAGAAGAAACTATCACAAGAAGGTGAAGCCATGAACATTTGAGGTAGGAGACCTTGTCCTCATGGAAAATCAAAAGAACCAAGCAGAAAGAGTAAAACTTGGAAA
This sequence comes from Thuja plicata, assembly GCA_018584345.1. NCBI lineage: Eukaryota > Viridiplantae > Streptophyta > Pinopsida > Cupressales > Cupressaceae > Thuja > Thuja plicata. The sequence continues at coordinate 414,890 of MU228320.1, read as the reverse complement.
GTTTGAGCCTAACTGGCTAGGACCATTTGTCATTGTTAGCTCTACTCAGAGTGGGGCATTCATACTAGCGACACCAAAAGGAGATCAACTCCCCAGATACATCAATAGAATGCACCTCAAGAGGTTCTACCCTTGAGGTCTCTATGGTTAAGGCACCTATCTAGATATCCATAAAATACAAAAAAATAAAATAAAATCATAAAATACAAAATGTTACCTTGGTGAAAACCTGGCAAACAGGCGCCTTGGCAAAAACAAAAAAAAAAAGAGAAAAAAAAAGTAAAGAGAAACAAAATCACTCTCTTAGTGAAAACCTGACAAACAGGCACTATTAAGTAGGTACCTTGGTGAAAACCTAGAAAATAGGTGCCAAGTGATCAAATCCAACTTCACCATCAATGAACTCCAAAAGCTTGAGCACAGTCCCCTTTGAGCACCAAGCACTTACCCATGGTTAATACTGGTCCACCAGACTAGGGGGCGATTCAAAATGTCCTGAAAAAATCCAAAAAATTGGAAACTCATCAAAAATTCTAAAAAGATCAAAATGTTATGAGAAAATCAATCTTCATAAAAAACATTCAAAAAATTGCAAAATCCCAAGCAATAAGACCAACTCGGTTATCAAGAGAGCAAAGGGCGATCATGCCCAGTCAATCAAATGTCACAATCATGAGCTTTGTGAATCAGCATGGGGCTCATCTGACATAGCTTTATCAATCTATCAAACCTATTAGCAAGCAACTGGCAACCAAGCCAATCTATCAAATGTCACAACCATGAGCTTTGCGAAACAACATGGGGCCCATCTGACATAGCTTGATCAGCTGCCAACATGATCACAATCAATCAATCAAATCATATCAATTGCCTTACACAGTGATGGATACGCTCAAACAAGACATGGCAGTCTTATATGAGTAATCTATTATTGAAACCAGACACACTCAAGCAATAAATCCAATCAAGCCTGTCCAAAGAGTTGAGCCAATCAAGAGAATCCAACTGCATCAAGGAACCATCCAAAATGTTGACTAGGTCAATCAAGTCAGTCAGATGTCAGTCTATATTTCATGGTTATGTTCTTACACTACTCCATGATCCACCATGTGAGGAGAGTAGCTATGATAGATCATGACTTATTTTATTTGATTGATGTCTGTTGAATGTTCACTTCAATTTCAGGGCCATGATGATTTAGGATAAATGCGGTAGGCACTGTCACTTATCTGGCAGCTGTGTAGTTCCACAATCTAAGCTTAACCTTGGGAAAGAATTGGACATTCCTTCTCTTTTATTTGCTTGTTTGGTTTATAGAATCAAGAGATCGTAGTGCTATTCAGATGGACTCTGAGTGTTTTGGAGTTCTATCTTGGTTTCTATGGACTTTCCCTTTATGTTGCAAACAAGAGCTCACGATGCTATCCAAATGGACTCTAGGGGTGTAGGAGTTCTATCTATCTTGTTTTCTTTGGCTTTCCCTTTTAGAATCAATAGCTCACGGTGTTATCTAGATGGACTCTGGGTGCATAGGAGTTCTATCTTGGTCTCTTTGTTTCAAGTTTTTTCAGAGGACAAAGGGGTATCCAGATGGTCAATATCAGGGTGCTTTTGGCTCTCTTTCTTTTCAAATAGGGAACATAGTTGAACCCAGATGGTCAATATTTGGGTACACTAGGTTCTCTTTCTATTCAATCTCTCTACTCCTTCCAATTATCAAGAGGTCATGGCGGTATCCAGGTGGTATGTGATATGGATACATTGGACTCTCTTCAGAATTTCAGAAAATACAAAAAAAAAATAGATATAATGATGACAAATATTGGAAACAAGGGTAGAGACTTGAGACACTCATCCTTTCTATCAATTCATATCTATCAAAAAAGAAAAAAAAAACCTTTCTATCATTCCATTCTATTAGATCAATCTCAGAGAACATCTATCCAAACTAACTTCTTTCTAATTAACATATGCATTACTCAGATATTTTGTGCATAATAGATTGCATTCATTCCATTTAAGTGCATCAGAAAATGAAAAAAAACATAGTAGTTGCATACATGGTAAATCATAAATCACATGCATCTAGAAACATCTCATATAAACATGCATTTCATTTCCACCATCCTGCATATACATGTCAGTATCATAGGAAAAGCAAATCATCCATATACGAGTCTGCATAATAGAATCATGTTGCATATACATATCATCATCTAAACCACCAAATCATGTAGAATCATACATATAGAAAGTAAACCAATGCACATCATATCAAAAAAACTAGCTGCATCTCACATAAATCAAACTATTTGAGTACAATGAATGGTCGCAAGTCTAAACAAAGGAAGGTAATCAATATATATATCAATAAATATTAGTGTGTTGGGATACAAAAATGGATACTACTCAGAGTATATCAAATGACATCACTACAAAAATGGTACATAATGGGATCAACATGTGCTACCCCCATCCTCACCAGGAGGTGGACGGGGGGGTGGCATATCAAAAGCTAGTCTCTATGATGAACCAAGAGCTCCAATATCACTGATCTATGATCACTGGGCACTACTCGATCTCTGGGAAGCTATGTAATTGGGCACCCTTTTCTCTGCAGGAACTGCACCCTCATAATGGTGCCTCTAGTACTCAATCTCTCTCTGGGCATCATGCCCAGATCTATAATATCAGTCAAGGACATATCAGTGAGAGGCATCCTATACAGTGTCAATAAATGACCAAACCTCTGCTTGAGCCTGTCGCTCTCTAGACTCGGCCGCTGTAACCCATGCCTCTAATGCTATAGCACGGGCATCGGCAGAAGAAAGCCTAGCCTAAAGATCTTGTACCTGCTACATAAGCTGATCTAGCTCTGAGGGATCAACCTCCATACCACCCATGGCCACATCCATATCTCCCTCCTCATCCCTATCCCCCAATCCATCACAATCACTATCTGAGCTCTCCCCCGTGCTGCTGCCAGTACTGCCACTATCAGTCAAGGAACCGGTATCTGCACTCTTCTCATCTAGAGCCTCCACATCTATATCCGCAATCTCAACATACACATCCTCAATCACTACCCTTTCCTCCTCTCTTGGAGCCAAAACAACACCAATTTGTCAGCATACTCTACGCACTAACTGGGGTGCCTCCTCCTCCATAGCCTCCTCATCCTCTAAAATAGTGCTCAAACCAACTCTCAGAGTACTAGACTGAACACCACTCCGGCCACCTCTAGTCCTCACTCCACCACCAGCACCCCCAGGACCAGGATCATCTCTCCCATCATCTCCCCTCCCTCTTCCTCCAGCTCTCCCCCATCCCTATCTCCATCACAACCCCCAAATCTACCTCCAACTCGACCACCATCCCGACCTCCATCCTGACCTCCCCTACCTCATTGTACCCATTGGGCCCTCCTCACAATTGTCCTAGCAATAGGATGAGAGACATTTGTTAGTGAAATTGGTCGGGCCTGCACCCAATGAGCATCATACTATGGTGTAGTGCTTGCAAAAGATCAAATTCAAGTATCAGTACCACAATAGAGGAAGACAAGGGTATAACAAAGCAGATAACCAAGTATCACAAAGCAGTAAGGAAATTACATAAACAATAAGAAAACAAGACAAACCTACATCTATAGTAGCCAAACGCCATGTCCATGCAACATGAAGTAAACCTGCAAACTCAGTACGGGCAGCATCAAGTGATACTACACCACCCCAGGTGACAGAGTCTCTCGACCTACGAGCAAAGTAAGCATAAGAATCAGACATGTCCTGCCGCTCACCTAACTGATGCAACAACATGTCGATGTTGTGAAAGTAAATCATATGAACATGGTCAGTAACACGTCCAATAAGGGAAGATGGATATCCTCTCCATCCCAGACAGGGCAATCTCTATAGGGCCTCCATATGAAGTAAGGAATCATATCCAGCTGCTGGCGCCAATACATCAAATGACCCATGTGGGTCTGCATAATGGCTCCATCGTACATGTACACATAAGGCCTGTCAACTTGCAAAGCACATGTACCAACAAGGCGACAAACAACTATGTGCTCCCATGCCCATATCTGAAGGAGGGTCGCACCATAGCCAAGTGACTTACCATTAAGGTAAGCTGCATAGAACATATGAAATTGCATGTGAGCTAACATGCATGGCCCCTAAGCATAAATAGTATGGTCCTTGACCCTACTCTGAAGCACAGTACCAAAACTGACAGAAAATCCATGCAGCCGACGATCGAGGCATAAGATGCCACAAATCAGGCTGCCTAATAAGGTAGATAGTCTGTCAAGGCCCAAACCAAATATAGACCATGGAATGTCATAAGCACTAGACAACCCAAGCTGATCCCAGGGCAATCCAGAAAGCTCTGTCAAAGAAACAATACCAGATCAGGTGGCATACTCAACAAGCGCACCCTGGATCAGAAGCTGGAGGATGCGATACACATCCTCCAATGTGACAGTACACTCACCAGTGGGTAACCAAAAAGTGCATGTCCCAGAATGCCAACGCTCTATAAGATTAGAGATCAGACCCTTATTGTCCATGATCTCTGGCATATAGCAAATCCAATACAATCCTAGGTCCCTAAGTACTGACCTCTCATCCTCCGAGAGCTAGAACCTGTAAACAAGACCCGTCGGTCTTGACTCTCGATAGTGCAGAATCTGCCCAGTGAACTACACATAGAAATAAATCAGACAAATATTAGTATCAGTCATATAGGAAAGTATCAGAAGCCAGAATATACAGATATTAGACAAAGAAATCAGGCAGATAGTTCTAAAAAAGTGATTGTGGTAATAAAACCTACAAAAGTGGTACACATGCGATTGTTAAATATTTCAATCAAATGTGGCACATAAAAATCAATTGCGGCATACAAACTACTCAAGTGTGGCACACTTATCATTTGCGGCACTAAGCCTACAATTGCTACATTTAAACTGCAATTACGGCAAATCCATAGACGATTGCGGCACAATAGGCAGAAAATCAGAAAACTATAAATTTTAAAAGTAATAAATGAGGCCATTAATGACACAGAAAGTGATGAAACTCACCGGACGTCCTAGGCTAGCTGGTCTCTGATAGGTCTAGACTTAGTCAGATATATGTGTCACACCAAGAAGGCCCGCCATCGCACGAAAATAGGAGGAAAATGATAGAAAACTAAAGCAAAACTCACCAGGATATCAAGAGGTCCAAGATCGAAATCTGACAAATGAATGGCCCTCTTGGCTACTTATAGGGATTTTTAGAAACCCTAATTTCACAAGGAGGTTCATTTTTTTTCCCGGTCCCTGAAAAATTCTACACTCAATATCAGAGGCAATATAAGGCATTTTTCAAATCAGTCAGCTACCCAGATTCGTAAATTGCGGTTTCAACAAATTAACGCTCATGTCGAGACTTTTCACTCAAATTTGTTGAGGGGGCATAAATACACCTATTATCACCAGGGCAAGCTGGGGTAGAATCAAAATCAAATAATCTTTGACACACTGTGATAAGTCACATCGCATCAAAGAGGGGCAAATGTAGACACCTAAAAATGGACAAGCTTGCGACTTTACATTGAAATCACTAATTTTCATCTATTAATTAATGGTTTTTAATCGTCAATTAATCATCAATTTTCCTCTAAATTCATTCCCCAAATCATCTAATCAAATTCACAAAATTAATTAAATAATTAATTTTATTTAATTAATTAACTTTAATTGATTAATTACCATTAATTAATTAATTAAATTCAATTTCCTATAGTTTAAATTCAAATATTTAAACTTACTAATTAAATTAATTTAATTTCATTCAATAAAGCAATTCTAAATAAAAAAGAATTCAATTATCTCACATGTTGAAAACTTTAATTAAATA
>MU228320.1:385775-407381 GCA_018584345.1 Thuja plicata | reverse complement strand
TATATCTATATATATATATATATATATATATATTCCATTATATTAATGACAATAGACTATTATTTATTTGTCTATAATGAATTTTTAGCAGCACACTAAAAGAAATATTTAGAATTAATTGAAGATACTTCTCCACAATATTTTATATTTTAAAACATAACACATTAATGATTCAATAAAACTTTGGTCTTGTTATATTCCCTTTCTCTGATATTTCTATATAATTTAATAAAGTAGAATATAAAAGTGTAAAAATATAATTTTGATATAATTATTAGTTTCTCATGTTAGTTATGAATAATAAAAGGTTGCAATATATTGTAATTTTAACAACAAGAAAAATACATGTGTGCATTAAACATTAAATCAAATATCCATAAGTTCCACTCCCTTGCGACCTCTCTAAGAGTTCTAAATTAGTGGTAATAAATTTAATAACAATTCATGATTATAATTGTGTTTATGCTTGAATGAAAAAATGCCCTTGTAACTTTAGAGATTTTCTTTTGCAAATATCTCGATTCCTATTTTCCTCTCCGCTTTGTTAAAATAAATATGATCCTTTTAACACCTCATTGTTATGATTACTTTGTCTCATATGTATTATTTGTATAGTTGTGTTAGGCAAACAATAATAATAGTTTAAAATTTAACAATTATCAAGTGTACTGTTAATTTGATGCTTTTTCTTATGTTAAATATTAATTAATTGATATTATGATCAAATTTCATGTTTATTTATTCAAATCAAAGTGGAATATTATTGTCCAATCACAATAACATACCATTAGATCTATTATCGGAATCCATGTAGTATTACATTGTTTGGTCTTAAGAATCTAAACTCTTTTTGATGATTCTACATATCATAAGTTGAAAAGATAAAAGTTGTCCATGACATATTACTGTTTGAAAGAGAAAAATAATAACACTCTTATTAGCTGATTTAAACACTAAAAAACTTAGAATGCAGATGTCACATTCCTCCAAAATGCTTATTGTATTTTTATGAGCTAGGAGGGAGTTTTTCTTGCCAAAAAAAAACAAAACTAAAGACTATCCTCAATTAAATTAATAGTCAAGATAATTAGTTTTTCATATTGAATGATTCAAAGGATTTTATTTTTACATATGCAAAATAAACATTATAATTAAACGCATAAAAAATTTACTAAAACTTATTCCTCCTTAAACGAGTTTAGCATTTAAAATCTACGGCATGAAATGATATCGCTATATCATTCTATTCTGCAATACTCTCATTATTTTTCTTATTGGAATATGATATTATTATATCATTCTCTTATTTAGTACTATCATTACCATGTATTCCTTTCCTGCAACTAACACTCATGGTAGCAGAAACAAGCTATTTTTCCTGTATCCGTCACATCGCAAACTCCTATAATTTGCTTTTCAATGTTTAAGCATGCACTGTTGCATTCCTCCACCACGTATTCCCCTTTATAATTATCATTCACTTCTCCACACAACATTTCATCAGCTGTATGTGCATACCCCACTTCTAATCATGCACAAAATACACTAATCAGTAATGTTTGATTGCAGATTAACCAGTATAGTTATATTTTATAAATAAAATTAATTTAGATATTATAGTCTTGGTAATTGTACATGAAAGAAAAATTGTCATTTCTTCTTTCTTTTCTTTTTTTTTTTTAATTTTTTATAAAAAAATATATTATTATATAATTATGTCTCTTAATACAAGTAAACTAGCTTATATATACCTATATATATAATACGCCAAGAGTAATCCTACTCGAGTGCGCCTATTTTTTGTGTGGATCAGGGATGATTAAAATAGGTGCTTCGAGAAGGATTACTCTCGGCTTATTATATATATAGGTATATATAAGCTAGTAGCAGTCGCCGCGCAACATGGAAGACATTTTATGATTAATGGTTATGGTTAGAGTTAGGGTTAGAGTAAGAGTTAGAATTAGGCATAGGTTTAGGGTTAGGGTTAGGGTTAGGGTTAGAGTTAGGATTATAATTAGAGTTAGGGTTAGGGCTGGGGTTGGCGTTAGGGTTAGGGTTAGAGTTAGAGTTAGAGTTAGTATTAGGGTTAGGATTAGGGTTATAGTTATAGTTAGGGTTGGAGTTAGGTTAGAGTTAGGATTATAGTTAGAGTTAGGGTTAGGGTTAGAGTTAGGATTATAGTTAGAGTTAGGGATAGGGTTAGGGTTTGGGTTAGGGTTACAGTTAGAGTTATTAGGATTAGGGTTAGAGTTAGGATTATAATTAGAGTTAGGACTAGGGTTGGCGTTAAGGTTATAGTTAGAGTTAGAGTTAGTATTAGGGTTAGGATTAGGTTTATAGTTATAGTTAGGGTTGGGGTTAGGTTAGAGTTAGGTTTAGGGATAGCATTAGGGTTAGGGTTAGGGTTAGGGTTATGGTTAGGATTATAGTTAGAGTTAGGGATAGGGTTTGCATTAGGGTTGCAGTTAGAGTTATTAGGGTTAGGGTTAGGGTTACAGTTATAGTTAAGGTTAGGGTTAGGGTTAGGTTTAGGGTTAGACTTACAACTATAGTTAGGGTTAGGGTTAGAGTTAGTGTTATGGTTAGGGCCAGAATTAGTGTTAGCATCAGGGTTGGGGTTATGGTTATGATTAGTGTTAAGGTTAGGGTTGCAATTAGGGTTAGGGTTAGGGCTAGGGTTAGAGTCATTTTTAAGGTTAGGGTTAGGGTTAGGGTTAAGGTTAAGGTTAGGGTTAGGGTTAGGGTTAGGGTGATTTTAACCATTTTAATGTACAATTATAGGTTTGGATTAGGGTTTGGATTAGAGTTAGACTTACGTTTAGGGTTAGAGTTAGGGTTAGGGTTAGGGATAGGGTTAGGGTGTTTTTTATAGTTAGGTTTAGGTTTAGGGTTACAATTAGGGTTAGGGTTAGGATTAGGGATATGATTCTTTTTATAATTAGGGTTGGGGTTAGGGTAAGGGTGACTTCTACGGTCAGGGTTAAGGTTAGGGTGATTTTTACAGTTAAGGTCAGTGTTATAGTTAGAGTTAGGGTTAGAGCTAGGGATAGGGTTAGGGTTAAGGTTATAATTAGGATTAGGGTTAGGGGTAAGGTTAGAGTTAGGGTTAGGGTTAGTCTTAGGGTTAGGGTTAGGTGTAGGGTTAGGGATATAGTTAGGACTAGGGTTTGGGTTAGGGGTAAGGTTAGAGTTAGGGTTAGGGTCAGTGTTAGGGCTAGGGTTAGGGTTAAGGTGACTTTTTATAGTTGCAATGTATGATTATGGGTTTGGATTAGGGTTACGATTGTAGTTAGGCTTAGGGTTAGGGTTAGAGTTAGGGTCAGAATTAGGGTTAGGCTTAGGGTTAGGGTTAGAGTTAGGGTTATAATTAGAGTAAGGGTTAGTGTTGGGGTTGGCAATAGGGTTAGGGTTATAATTAGAGTAAGGGTTAGTGTTGGGGTTGGCAATAGGGTTAGGGTTATAGTTAGAGTTAGGGTTAGTATTAGAGTTATAGTTATAGTTAGGGTTACGTTAGATTTAGGATTATAGTTAGAGTTAGGGTTAGGGTTAGGATTAGGGTTAGGCTTAGGATTAGAGTTGGGATTATAGTTAGAGTCAGAGATAGGGTTAAATTCATTTAGAAGATATTTTATGATTAATGGTTAGAGTTAGAGTTAGAGTTAGAGTTAGAGTTAGAGTTAGAGTTAGAGTTAGAGTTAGGGTTCACGTTAGGGTTAGAGTTAGGGTTATAGTTAGGGTTAGGGTTAGAGTTAGAGTTAGGGTTATAGTTAGGGTTAGGGTTAGGGTTACTTTTACAGTTTAGATTATGGTTATGGGTTAGAGTTAGGGTTAGAATTATGTTTAGAGTTAGAGTTAGAGTTAGAGTTAGAGTTAGGGTTAGGGTTAGGATTAGGGTTAGGGCTAGGGTTAGGGTTAGGATTAGGGTTAGAGTTAGAGTTAGGGTTACAGTTAGGGTTAGGGTTATTTTTACAGTTTAGAATATAGTTATGGGTTAGGGTTAGTGTTAGAATTATGGTTAGAGTTAGAGTTAGGGTTAGGGTGATTGTTTATGCTTAGAATTAGGGTTAGAGTTAGGGTTAGAGTTAAAGTTAGAGTTAAAGTTAGAGTTAGTGTTAGGGTTAGGATTAGGGTTAGGTTCAAGATGATTTTTAACAGTTGGAATGTAGGGTTATGGGTAAGGATTAGGGTTAGGGTGATTGAGGGAGCTACCACCCTTTAGATAATAATAAGGCTTACCTCTAACCCCATATTTTAAGTCTTCACAACCTTTCTGTCCCCTACCCCTACATACAACGACACTATAGTTGAACAATCTAAAATAGCCAAATGAAAGTTCGTGAAGCGAGGGAAGGAATTGAAATGGTGACCAAATTTGGGCAAAAGCTTTTTCAATCTAGGAAGGAGGCGAAGGGAAGCTGGGATTGGTTCAAAAAAAGGAGGTTGGCGGGGACCCACTATAGAAAGCTATCGAGTCCCACCCACTACTAAAATGAGGAATATGGCAAGAAGGAACTGGAAGACTATGACAGGTTTGTTTATGTTCAACTGGTGGAGCCAGATACAGTACCACAAGTGACTAAAGTGATGAATGATGCACAACCGGTACTCCCAAGGTATGTGAAACTTAATCATACATAAGATTAGATTATTGGAGATAAAAATGCTGGAGTGATGAAAAGAAGCAAGGTAAGAGAAAACACTTGTCTTCTATCTAAATTAGAACCTAAAACTGTCCTACTATTGTTTCCCTTCAAATAGTAGGGGTGCTAGGTTCATATCTAAGAAGTTCCCGACCTTTGAGATCAAGGGAAGATATGGTGCCCCTCCCCCTCTATATATATAGGATAGGTAGAGGGTGAGGGGGAGGGCGGATCCAGATGAAGATCCCTTGTCTCTACCTCCTTCTACTGGTTGGCACTTGAGTGACTATAGGGTCCAGCCAACGATGACATGGCTCATTTTGGTAGAAAAGTCGATGCTTCACCCTCATTATTTTTAACAGTCAGAATGTACGGTTATGGGTAAGGATTAGGGTTAGGGTGATTTTCATGGTTAGAGTTAGGGTTAAATTTAGGGTTAGAGTTAGGGTTAGGGTTAGGGTTATGATTAGGGTTAGGGTTAGGGTTAGGGTTAGATTTAGGGTTACAATTATAGTTAGAGCTAGTATTAAGGTTGGGGTTAGAGTTAGTATTAGGGCTAGGGTTAGGGTTAGGTTTAGGGTTAGGGTTAGAGTTAGGATTAGGGTTAGGATGATTTTTATAGTTTAGATTATGGTCATGGATTACGATTAGGGTTAGGGTTAGAATTATGATTAGGTTTAGAGTTAGGGTTAGAGTTAGGGTTAGGATTATGGTTAGAGTTAGGGTTAGGATTAGGGTTAGGGTTAGGGTTAGGATGTACAAGTTATGAATAGGGTGTATAGTGAGGGGTAGGATTAGTATCATCTTAATGGTTAGAGCAAGTGTTTGCCTCAGGATTAGGGTTTTACTTATGGTTAGAGAGAGGGTTGGGATTAGAGTTAGAGTTGGTGTTAGGGTAATTTTTACAGTTTTGATGTATGGTTATGGGTTTGGTTTAGGATTAGGGTTAGAGTTAGGGTTAGGGTTAGAGTTAGGGTTAAGGTTACAATTAGAGTTAGGGTTAGGGTTAGGATGTACAATTTAGGAATAGGGTGTAGGGTGAGGAGTAGGATTAGTATCATCTTAATGGCTATCTAGCAAGGGTTAGGGTTTTAATTAGGGTTATGATTAGGGTTATAGTTAGGGTTACAATAATTTTAATGGTTAGGATGTATGGTTATGGGTTTGGGTTAGGAGTAGAGTTAGAGTTAGGGTTAGAGTTATGGTTAGGGTTAGGGTTAGAGATAGGGTTATAGTAAGGGTTATGATTAGGGTTAGGGGGATTCTTTTGGTTAGGGTTAGGGTGATTTTTATGGTTTAAATGTATGTTTATGGGTTTGGGTTAGGGTTATAGTTAGGATTAGGGTTAGAGTTAGACATGGGATTAGGGTTAGGATGTATAGTTTAGGAATAAGGTGTAGGGTGAGGGGTAGGATTAGTACTATCTTAATGGTTAGAGTTAGGGTTAGGGGTATAGTTAGGGTTAGGGTGAATTTTATGGTTTGGATGTACAATTATGGGTTTGGGTTAGGGTTAGAGTTAGGGTTAGGGTTAGGATGTATGATTTATAAATAGGGTGTAAAGTGAGGGGTAGGATTAGTATCATCCTAATGGTTAGGGTTAGGTTTACAGTTAGGTTAATGGTAAGCAGTGTAGGGTTAGGGTTAGGGGTTAGGGGTTAGGGTCATGATCAGAGTATGATTAGGGTGTACATTTTAGAGTTAGAAGTAGTATTATGTTAATGATTATGGTTACAGTTAGGGTTAGGATTAGGGATAAGGTTAGGGTTAGAGTTACAGTAAGATTAGGGTTGTGGGTTTAGGTTTATGTCATTGTTAGGTCTGGTTAGTACAATGAATAGGGTGAATGGTCAAACTAGGTTTGGTATTATGGTGTATTTTTGGGTTACTAATAGTAATATGTTAATTGTTAAGGGTAGAAAATGGTTATAGTTAGATTTAAAATTGGGGTTAGAGTTACGAGTAATATTATAGGTATTATTAGGGTTACAGTTAGAAATAGGGTTGGTATCACATTTAACCTTAGCATTTAACCTAGGGTTGCCATTATAATTATATTTTTAGTACATACCTAGTAAAATTAGGGTTGGGAAATGCAGTTTAGATTTAGGTTTAGTATTATTATAATGGTTACGTGTAGAGTTACAATTATGGTTATGGTTAGGGTTAATTTACTATCATGTGAAGGGTTACAATGTTAGATTTACAATTAGATTTAAATCAAACATAGTTTTATGGTTAAGGTTAATATTTTCTTAATAGTTAGAGTAAGATTATGGATGTAGCTATCAATGGGATGTAGGTGAGCTAGAGTTTTCATTAAATATAAGAGGTAGTATGTGAGTTAGGTCTATAGTTGGAGTAATTGGTTAGAGTAAGGGTTTGATATAATTTTATAACATTGATTATTGTTAGACTTAGGGTTAGGATCATGGTTAGTATTAGGGTTTCAATATGCATGTGACAACAGATGACATGCAGGGTTTAGAGTTATGATCAATATCATATTTAGTATTACAGTTATGATTAAAGTTAGTGATGTGATGTACATATTAGAATTTTAGATAATGCTTATTATGGTTATCATGAAGGATATCATCTAGCATTATTTAATGTTAGTATTATGGTAGGTTTAATTGAATTTTAGCATTTGTGTTAATGTTATTGGAATAATGGTTATGGTTATGATGAATATTATTGTTAGGATTTGGATTATGGTATGAATTAGCATATGGGTGTGAGATAAAATTGAGTCCCTCAGATATCTGTGACATGTCCATTGTAATTAAAAGCATCCACTTGATAGCAACATTTTTGATAGCCATTAATATTACAAGTAAAGAGTTCAACATAAGATGATGCAAAACCTTGCAAGTATAGTATTAAAAATAACTTGAACATCGAAAACAATTTATTATTAGCTTGTTGTTCATCAAAATTACATAGATGAAGGGGAAATATATGTCACAGGTTAGGATTATGATTAGGCTCAGAGTCTATATCATAGTTACTATTATAGTTAGGGTTAGGGTAAAGGTTTACGTCATTGTTAGTATTATAGTTTGGATTAAGATTATTGATGTGATGAAAATATACATTGATGACTAAGCTTAGTTTTAGAATCATGTTAAGGATTATGATTAGGGTTAGTACTTAGATTACAGTTTGTTTTGGGTTCATATTAGGGTATGCCTAATCTTAAGGTTAGAGTGAGGGTTAGAATAAAGTTTACAATTAGAGTTTAAGGTTGAGGTAAGGGTTAGGTGTGTTAATGTTAGGGTTAGATATTTAGTTATGGTTAGAATTATGGTTAGTTTTAGATCTCTCTCTCTCTCTCTCTCTCTATTAAGTATTATTTTTGGTATTAGGGTTTTCATTATGGTTAGGATTTAATGTTATAATTAAGAATGATTTTTAAGATTTGGATTATCATTAGGGCTACTTAGATTTATTACCAATTCTTTTTAGGTGACTATTAGAAAATATTTAAAATTTAAAATTTTCTTAATTAATTAATCTTGATTTATGCTTGATATTCCTTATTATGAATATGATTATGAATTGTTCAAAAAATATTTATTTCTCGAATGGAGATTATATTTTAAAAGTCTTTAAATACCTCACATTATTTGTAGAATTTTTTTTATCTCTAATTTTAGTGTTGCATCCTATACTCACTCTTACAAAGTCATATATTGGGAATTTAAAATAACAATATTTTATTTATTATAAAATTATTTAGAAATAAGAAAAAATTAAAATGACAATAATTGTATTAAAATATTTGATTAAATGTGAGTTAGTACAGGATTGTATCTGTCATTTTTAAGCACATATATTGAGAAATGAAAATAGAAACCTTTTATTTATTGTAAAATAAATATTCCAATATTTTACTCATATTTTATTATATTATATAATCACATATTAGAAAATAAAATATTATTTTAGCAAGTTTCTAAATTAAATTTGATTTGAGTAACTAAACATGAAATAGTATTTCTTACAAAATTAGAAATTATTTTAAATTATACATCATTATCTCTACTTTACAATGTATAATAGTTTTTATGCTGTAAACATTCTAGCAATTACAAAATTCTTTTTTCATGCGGACTATTTTATCGATTATGTTTAGGTTCGTGCACATGCAAATTTTCCTCTCTTTATATTTATATATGTGACCTCAACAGGGTGGAAAGAACAAGTTAGCTTCCAAAGGCAAAAGTCAAATTCAAAATTGTGGGTGTGAGGAGAAGATTAGGGCACCCTATCCGTAAACCATTCTTAGAAGCACCTAGATTGCAATCAATTTTCCCATGGGAGTCTCCACTTCCATCACCCGCTTTAACGCAAGGTCCACGACCATTATCCTCTTACTCTTCTCCCCCTCTTTGCCTCTAACTCTCACACATATCTTCCCTCGTGAACTTGCTAATTATGGCCTCACTACTAAACTTAGATGACCCCAATGTCTTTGCGGGGCTCCACACATCGCCCTCTACGTCATAAATTTCTGTCGACTTGGACACTACCATGTCCCATTCAAGACCGCTTCCACCTACCATGTACACCTTATTATCCTCCATTGTGCCACCTCGCTAAATTTCCTTTTAGGGAACCCTAAAACAGTTTAGTGTCACGGGTAGAACCATCCACTGTAGGGTTCGATGATGTGTATCAGCTACTAAGTCTAAACTACAGCTTCTGGTGAGGCTTGGAACCATTTGGACCTCTGGTGATGCATTTATTTCCCATTTTTAATGCCTCCAAATTCTCAATCAATGTCTCCAAATGCTCTTCTTGCTTTTTGTTTGCTTTCCTTTTTCTTGAAGTGCTCCTGTAAGTGTCGATTCTCTTCTTTCGATGCTAAAAAGGGGCTTCAGATATTTGTTCTTCTTCCTACACTTTGCAAAACCATCTTTATCACCAAGCATGAGGTACCGATGCTAATGTCTCTGGAGGAGAAGGTGTTGAACCGACGCTATGAGAAAGGAGTATAAAATAGAAAACGTAGAAACTCAATACTTATCACCATACTCATTTTGGTTAAGAGCTCTTAAATATTACAATATACGATAACATACTGAGACTGTAGTGATCTATAAACTTAGGGCTATGAGATACGTGGGATGTAAACAATGGGAGGGGTTTACTTTAACTTCTTCTCCACAACATTCTTCTCATACAAATGAAGAAGAGAGACAATAGATAATGAAGCCAGAGTAATGCCCTGTGCGTGTATCCTACATAAATAAAAATTTCCCCAATCTTAATGCTACGGTTAAATTAATCATAAAAAATAAAATTCAGTATATAATATCAATTTGGAGCTCTTGGATTAAATCATGTAAGTATTTATTCACATCGAATCCTTTTTCATTTTCCTATGAACAATCATACATTATGAATGAAAACATTGATGAAAAAATTGTTATGCAGTAAAAAGAAACTCTAAACTAATTATTCAATTAGTCTAAATTCAAAGAAAAAAAAGAGTCACTGCTGTGATAAGAGAAACTGGCCAAACCTAGCATTTATAATCTGATATTTATCCCCACTACTGCTGATGGATAACACCGGGAGCAATTAGAGGAGCGAAGCAAAATCTACTGTTGTCGATTCTCTTCCACTACCTTAGACGACTCTTTAATTTCCTTCATAATTTATCTCATTCCATAAGCCACTTTTTCAAATTCCATAAGTTATAAATTCTGCATGTAGCACTACATTTATGTACCTATTCATTTTTCTATGCTTTTTGTAACTGTCAGGAATGCCAACCACTTCTTTTTTATGTACACAAAATATTCCTGAGAATATGCCCGTATTCAGCTTGTGCTCCCATTGTAAGAATGCCTTTGGGTGTAAAAATTATATTTCTAAACATTCTAAATTCATTCTTATGAGTGATGGGTTTAGTGTGAAGGACTACTCAGAAAACTACATAGTTGAATTGTGATAGCAATATCACAATGACTTGATGCAGAAAATATCTCCTATATTTTTAATTTTATTGTGCATATCTCAATTGAAATTTATATAAAAAATTAAAAAGTCTTAATTGTACCCAAAATGAAAAGGGTTGTCACAACGAGCAAAAGCAACAAAGACACATTTAATGTTTTTCCCATCATCTTCCAACTCAAAATCTCCAAATTTAATGTATTCTGTGCAAAAATGATTTAATCCGTCAAAGCATTTATAGGGAAGGGAATAGAAGAGTTAATTATGTAAATGTCTTTGTGGGTAACACTTAGTGTTATTTTCACTGTTTCAGCCAGCTCAAAATCATCCATTACAAGTACTCTATGCACTAAAGGACGGGAATATCATTATGAATAAGTTTATTTTCTTGTGTAATGCCCACTATTTACAAAGTGATTAAAGATACAAGAATATCGTTATGAATAAGTTTATTATCTTGTGTAATGGCCGCTATTTACAAGACAGTTGGAAGGTAGTCGCTATTTGCAAAGTGATTAAAGATACTATTACTATATATATATATATATATGGTCCTTTATGACTATCCCATAAGGTTTGTTTCTTTTATGATTTTATTGCATCCAATAAGTTTGTGTTAGAGTTGTCTCTACCCAAGTTAGGGGCCTAGCTCATACCTCAAGTTGATGTTGAATTTGTAAATAGAAGGAAATTTTATAAGAGCTCATATTGAATGTTCTCTTCAATCCATATTGGATGTTTGTATTAGGTTGCTTAAAGCATTAGAGGGGGAGATTATCTTACCAATCTACTATTCTATGTCTAGTGCTTGCATCAAAAAGGGGTGAAGGGGTTATATCGATAGAAAATTATGTATAAGTTAATATTTTAGAGAGAACAATTTGATGTCCATAGAATATATTAGTTTAATTTATAATATTTTATGTACAAAATAGTATATTTTATACAATTTTAAAATACATAAATAATTACTTATATAAATTTATTGACCATGAAACAAAAGAGTTTTTACACACTTGGAAAAATAGATTTTTGGGGCCAACTATTTGTTATCCTAATTATTTGACTTGAGATTTCACTAATTGCATGCATTGCCCAATGAGTGGAGTCATTATTATTAATCACATGTAAGCATAAAAATATAATAAATTATCTTTGTAGATGCCATGCTTTACTAACTTTGCAAACAAGGCATCAAAAGTTCCTTTATGACTTTAAGATCTTTCATGGTTGTTCTCATGGGTATTTCATTCCATATGTAGTACATTGTTTCAAAATAAATAAAACTTTATCCTCTAGAAACTTGCAACATGTGGGGATATTATTTCACCTCTCTGTCATATTGGTTGATAAGAATTTAGAACATTTTATAGAGATTTTTAGTAATTTAAGCTAAAAATGATATCTTAGTAATGATTAAGACACTATAAGTTATTTATGATCTTATCAACAATGATCCATTAAATATTTTTTATATTTAAGTAAACTTTAGTCATTTATATATTAATTAATTCAAATCTAAAATATAAATTATTTACCCAATTAAAATTTGAAAAACTTTAAAAATTTGTAAACAAAAAAAAATCTACATAAAAAAATAAAAAATAAAAATTGAGGCCTAACACATAAGTGGGCTAAATTTACTTTCATAATTTAAAACCCTTGTGTTGTGGATTATGGAATACACAAATTTTGATTCACTTTCTTTTTCCTGCATAACTTTTTAATAGTTTAGAAGAATGAATTGGAAAGCATACATGTAAAATGTAGAAGAGTGTGAGAAAGACAAAAAATACTATCATTATGTCATAAATAGAGTATGGTTGAATCAGATGCCTTGCAAAAGAGAGGATTCATTGCAAGTGTTTGGATTTGATTATGTGAAAAAAATAGTATCAGAGAGGATTGTAATTTCTAATAGGTCTGAAAGAGAGGATTGTAATTTTTATATCTACAAAAAAAAACAAAAAAAACTAAGGCCTAACACATAAGTGGGCTAAATTTACTTTCATAATTTAAAACCATTGTGTTGTGGATTATGGAATACACAAATTTTGATTCACTTTCTTTTTCCTACATAAATTTTTAATATTTTAGAAGATTGAATTAGAAAGAGGACATGTAAATGTAGAAGAGTGTGAGAAAGAAAAAACACTATCATTATGTCATCAAATGGAGTATGGTTGAATCAAATACATTACAAAAGAGAGGATTCAATGCAAGCTTTTGGATTTAATTGTGTGAACAAATTAACATCAAAGATGATTGTAATTTCTAATAGGTCTGAAAGAGAGGATTGTAATTTGTATATATAGACTCACTATTTTTTTATAAGAAACACAATTAAAAAATTCTTATTTTTATTTTGACTAGTTTTAAGCTATTTGTTGAGTGAAGTTTTTACACATGTCAATTGCTAGGAATTTGAGATCAGATTTCCTCTCTTGAAAAATAATGAAGTTATTCCCAAGGTTCTTCATGGTCATGGTACAACCACTTGGTAAGCTCAGTTGAAGATAAATGTGAATGTTCACAAGGAGACATTTGCTGGTACATTCCAAACTTTAGGCTGCAAAAAAAACTTTAGTACTCCTTTTGTATTTTCCAATTTACCAATGTATGCAATTTACTAATAATGAAAATCTAATTTAAAACCTACAAAGATTGTCTATTTTAACCCAATTTCAAAAAGATCAAAATATTTGGGTAACAAGAATTATAAGAAAATTTTACTGAAATAAGATCCTAACAGACATTAACCATTGATGAACACTCCTTATGAATCAAATGGTGGAAAGATGGAAACCCACAGAATATGAATCAGACCATGTCACGAATCTATACCCAATAGATGCACAATCGTTTGGATAAAATTTTATCAAGATGCAAAATTTTCAAAATCTATCAAATTGTGAAGCCACAAGTATGCGCACAGACACAAGATGGATTTATCGTTGAAGCAGTAGAATTACCTTTCCCAATAATTCATCAAAGAAATATTGATGAACAACAACAAACTCCAATCTAATCAATTGCAGGTTCAAACACAATATACATAATAATCTCTTTGAAAGAAATGAACAAGTGAACACAAATTAATTAATTTCACATAGACACCAAACAATATCACACTACGAATAAAGCACAAATTGTATATATTTATCACATAAAAGATCTTCCCTTCATTACATTGTTCTGATGAAACATATAGTACTTCAAATACAAAACTAAGAAACCTGAAGCTAGGGTTTCATTTACACTATAACATGGAAAAACAAAGCTAATACTAGAGATTACTATAAAAATAACTACTCCTAGATGATAGCTAAAAAGTTTTCAATGATTTTTAATCCATTTACATCTCATTTGCGTGAGAAATCAGGGTCAAAACTGCCCAAGAAATAAGAAATCAAAACTCGAGCTCCACCGTTTTGAACTAGAGTCTTCATCTAAAACTTGGATTTTTCTTTGGAATCTTCATCTCAGCTTCTCTGTGTACATGCAACTGATTTATGTATTTTAGTTAACATGAAACAAATCCAAGCCATTAGGTAGTTTGATTTAGAAGAAACCCTTCATGCAAATTTCTATCACATCAGAATGGCCCATAAATTTTGGACCCCAACCTTTGCTCTAAAATTTGGAAGGCTTAAAATGCATAAGTATAGATTCTTGAAGAACCCCAAAATTTTAGACTTTCAGAGGCCAAAAGGCCAAAAAATGACCCTACAAAAATGACAAAGTGTCAAAATCTCCATTTTACAAAATTTGACTAAGTCTGGAAATTTGATGACCTTGGATTTTTTGGGTTGTGGACCTCCAAAAAATGCAATATTAAAAATATCAAACCTCTGAACCTTCGATCTTTGAACCTTCAAAATCCAAACCTCCAAAACTCTGACTGAAAAATGGCTAAGTCCAAATGACTTGGTTTATGATTTTTGGGGTTTTGGCATTTTGGGATTTTGAGGTTGTGGAAACCTCCTAAACTCTGAATCTCTGAAACACCGACTGAAAAATGGCTAAGTCCAAATGAATTGGTTTAGGATTTTATGGGTTTTAGGATTTTGGGATTTTGGGGTTTCAGGATTGTGGACACCTCTGAAGCTCTGAACCTCTGAAACTTTGACTGAAAAATTGCTAAGTCAAAAAAACTTGGTTTAGGATTTTCAAGCTTTCAAGATTTCAGTATTTTGGGATTTTGGGGTTTCAAGATTGTGGACACCTCCGAAACTCCAAACCTCTAAAACTGTGACTAAAAAATGGCTAAGTAAAAATGACTTGGTTTAGTATTTTCAGGGTTGTGGACAACTCTAAAAATATGAAACTCTGAAAAATATCATGACTTAAAAAATTGCTATGTCCGCTGCTCGGATCCTAGGATGAGCTTTGCAGAATCTCTTTGCAACTTCTTGGACTTCATTAAAATTGAGTAACTTCATAAAGTTTATCTTCCTCTATTGCCTCTTCCTAAGCCTAAAAAAGGCATGCTTCAAACTTCTAAAGTTCTTCAATGACATCCATGATTTGCTTCATATTTTCCTTGAACTAAAACATTTGCTGCAAATCATCTTTTGCATTCACCGCAGTCACAATTCCATGAATTATTTTACAAGGTTCTTGGTTGAATATAAATTCTCTTTGTTATCATCTTCATACAGCTACAAGTCAATCATATCAAAGAATTTCTGCAACTCATCGGTTCATAACATGCCACATCGATATTTTAAGTTCTGCAGTCACAAAGGACGCCTCGTCAACAATCTTTATTGAAAACATGAAATTAAAATAGAACAACTAAGACTACATGCAAGGGAATTAAATCTAACTCTAAAAAGGATACAAAGAAATCCCAAAAATTGACTAAAACCCAGCAAAAACTAAAGAAAACCACTTCACTACACCTTCTAGACTAGCCTAGACAAAACTAACTCTAAAAAATACACACATAGAAAAGAAGCCAAAAAGGGGAAAATGAAGGGGAAAAAACACCAGGAGTTGACTCAATCAACATCCAACTATTGGGAGCACACTGGCCCACAATCTGACTCACCAGATGCCTAATAAAATTGACCAAAAGACAGAAAGACCCAAAAAGAGGGGTCCCCATTAGGCCAAGTGGCCAAAATGGGGAAAGTGTTGTGGAACCACAACACTATCAATTCCAAAATTAAATGTTTTTCTTAAATCAAAATTTACCTATAAACTTTATAAAATTTCATTTTTTAAATTAATCTAATGCAAATAAAATTCATATACTCTATAAATGAATTTAAAATATATTATCTTTTTTGTTTGTTTGAGCTAATAAATCATGGAATACAAGGTCATTTTTCCTCAGTAGTCATGGGAGGTTAGAGAAGATAGTCGTTACACAATTGAATGTTTATCTCTGGACTTTTCTTTGAAATGCTCATGTATGCAGAATGTCGTTAGAACTATTATTGGTAAATAATGGCTAGATTCAAATCCATCTACTTTATTTAGAGAAGTGACTTCAAGATTCCTTACCATTCTCATGGACTTGTTACTAGATGTACCTCTTGTTCATACATTTTTTGTTAAGTTTTTAAATGAAAATATATATGAGGAAGATATACTAGAATATTTTCTTCAATCTCATAATTTGAGTAGTGGATCCTTTCCAATTGTTAGCATTAATACTTTTCCTTGTTTTATGGATGATGCATATTTTTGAGAAATTTTTGCTATTGTGAGATTTTTTGTGTAGGATGATTCTTTGAAGGATTCAATTCAAGAATTCAAAAGGTTTGTTAAACTCTCTTCCTCCTTACATAGTCTCTTCTACTCTTGAAAGATTTATTTTTAGTTTACACTTTGCTGGGGCATCCTCATGAGTGTGATGGCTTAGAAGTGCTAGGAATTCCTTCATTTTAAACTTCTCCTCCTATTGATGGGGTTGATTATGGAAATCATGCATATGAATCTTTGGAAGCTGACACTTTGAAATTGATTTCTTTGGATGAGAGTCTCTCTTCACCTCATTCTAGTAGTAGTTACTGGCCTTTTACCTAATGTGATGTACATTTTGATGAGGCTTCTTCTTCTTCTAGGTTTGAGAATTTGGATTAATTTTGATTCGACTTTGTTATATGATAGTTTTTAATTTTCATTATGTATAAACATTTCTACTCGGTTTTCCACTATGGGGGTTGGTGGGTGGCTTACACTTTATTACTCGTTAGGTTTTTTTTCATCTTTGGTTGGGACTTATACTTTTCATATCCTTTTTTTTTATGTTTCTTTGTACTCTCTTTTCATTATTAATAAAATATTTTTTGTGACTTCGGTCACTTTTATCTAAAACAAATATTCATACACTAAATATTTAACATTTACATGATAAGTTTAATAAAATGTTCATGCTGAAAATTAATATTTTTTTATAATAAATATGGAATAATTCTTAATAGTGAAGAATTTTTTTATTATTGTTAATTTTTTTTTTAATAATTCAAATAAATATTTATCTTTTTGTTTAATAAATTAGCATAAAATTTTTAAGCTTTAAATGTTTAAATATTAATCAAATATTGAAGTCAATATGTATTAATAGTCTTACACTATGAAGAAAATATGTTGAGGGAGTTGACAGGCTATGGTAGCTCATACACAGGGTTTACCTTTATTGAGTGCAAGTAAACAACAACCCAAAAATTATTTAAGATAAAATGGTTAATCATCATAAAATGGAAATTATACACTATAGTGTAGCAGCCTTCTAAACTAAATAATTGCATTAAAGCCTTAACCAATTTCTGTTAGTAATAACTGAGAGGGGGGGGGGTGAATCAGTGGCCTCAAAAATTAATCCTTAAATCAACCCTTTAAACTTATAACCACAAATTATATCTCAAGTTATCTTTTGTCCTACAAGATGAATGCCTTGAATTACATATATCAATTTACTACTTATCAGATTGCTCTGTTAAACCTTCTTCTGTATGTTTATCGATAAGCAATCATCTATTTACTGAAACACAGTAAATATGTAGAGTATACCGATAAATCCATAATCAAATATGTAAGATAAAAAATAGTAAATAAATGAATCATACACACATAACACATGGATTTTTAATGTGGAAACCTTGTTAAGGGAAAAACCACTAGGATCGGTACCCCAAATTTTCACTCTTCTAAAGTGAGCCTTGTTAAGAGCCAACCCTGTTAAAGGTTACAAACACACTGTTAGGTGTGACCTTGTTAGAGGATTTAGAAATAGTTTTTTAACTAGTATTTGACATCTAATGCTACCATCCTTGATCAAACACTCACTTGGCTTGTCAATAGGTATCGGGCATATCCAATGCTACTTTTATGATCAAACTTTTTGATACTCCTTGGGATGTATCTCAATTAAAAAATAATTTTAAGTCCTGCTTAGTTAAGAGGCTTATATGCTTCAATGGTTAAAATAAAACACTAATGATTTGTTCATACATACAACTCAATTGCATATTTTTAGATCTATTGTAGGTCCATTACTTCACTGATCAATATAATCAAATGTATACCTTTTCTCCACACTTGTTCTGCTCTGTGATGCTTGTCTCACTGTTCATCGGTGTCTTCAGAATCTAGCTCTTCCTTTAGCTTGTTGATTAGGACTAAAATGAAGACTTTCTTCTCCTTCATATTTTCTTTAGTATCTCTCCTCTTCTCTAGTTCACCCCACATACACAATTCGTAATGAATTGGGTTTGTCTCTTATAAACATGATTTTCTCTTTTCTTGGCTTTCTTTATCTTGGCATGTTCAATAATATTTGCCAATAGACTTAAAGAAAACTCTAGTTTGATTTCATAGAGATCTTCTTTCCAACTAGACAAAGCAGATTTAAATCAATTACTTATCTCTGGCTTTATCTGGATGATTAAAACAATGATAAGTATTAGTTAACTCTATCTTTAGCTTCTTGACAGCTAAGTATTTTGTCATTTTCTAAACTCTATTTTCTGTTGGTCAACACATCAGTTAGTTGTCAGTGATAACTGACCGCTCTATCGGTGTGACTTCAGTTGTCATCAAGATCTCCATCTTTGTCTTCTTCATCGGACAACACTATATTTATTTCTATCAGTTTACTCTATGTTTTTCTCATTGGGAAACACTGTAACTTTTCTCATCGGTAATGTTGTTCATTTCCTCATCGGGAAACACTGTGACTCTATTCTTTTACTCTAACCGTTAGGTGCACTTTGTCAGTGTATACAGTCACTTAGTGAATACTTGACTTGTATGCATTACTGATTAGCATAGACTTTATTCATGAGTTCTTTGAAGTCTTTGGCAGTATCTTCATGACCATATAGATTATATCAAGTTGACATCAATGAAAATACAATACATTAACTGATTTAATGCCTTGAATGATAATCAAATTAACATCTTCAAACATTCAATCAGTTACATGTAATCAATCTCTCCCTTTGGCATTGATGGAAACATACTACATTATGATACTATACTTTTTCTTTAATACAATAAAAAATATACAGTTTCATCAAGCTTTCCTAATGTAACTAATACAAATGTTTGGCTATCAGTAAGCTCAAATAGCTTTGATTTCATTCTTGTATCTTTCTTTATGTCTTCAAGCCCTTCACTGGATGTATTTAGAATTTATCTTTCTCTGGTGTGATGTGTTCTCCTTCTGTGTCAAACTTTCCCTTTGACTGTTCTCTTTTGATGTTTTCTTTCCCTTTCTATTTTCTCTCCCTTTTTGATTACTTTTCTTCTTTTGGATACTTCGATGGATATATTGAGATGATAATGGATAAACTCTCTCCCTTTATTAATATGATAAGTATGATAATAAGATATTTCTCTCCCTTTGACATTAATTCAAAACATCTTATCTTTTCAAACAAGCTTTTGATAATATTGTAAAGTGGATCCTTTCTATCCATAATATATTCCTTGAATTTCACAATCCATCAGTAATAATTTTGTTGCCCAAATTAGATAAATACCTTGCTGTGTATAGATTTATCTTTGATGTCCATTTCTCTACTTGCATCAACATGAATGATATTATGATAATATTTAGGCTAATGTCACCTTCTAGTCAGCTTACTGACCAGTAGACAAGGGTCTGACCCCTAGTCTCTTTCTCAAGTACTCAAATGCATCCTTGGACAGTGGCTTGGTGAAGATATTGGCCAATTTTTCTTTTGATTGCACATACTCAAGTATCACCTCCTTTTCCTAAACTTGTTCTCTTAAATAATGATACGTGCTGGCAATATGCTTTGTTTTAGCATGCATGACTGGATTCTTGGAGATGTTTATTTCACTTGTATTATCATAATAGATAGTTACTGGTTCTAAAATTTTCATATGCATACCTTCCGGTAACTATTTGATCCATGCAATATTTGAATAGTTTGCAGCAGCAACAACATACTCTGCCTCTGCAATAGATTGTGTGATGCATTCTTTTTTCTTGCTGATCCTCATGACAAGTCTCTCACCCATGAAGAATGATCCTCCAGTTGTGATCTTCCTGTAATGCCTCGCTAGGGAACCCAAGAGAACTAACCTAAACATGACACTAAGTTAACATGATTAATTTTTTTTTAATGTTTACAAATAATAATGATAACAATACGAAATCAATAAAATGAAGTACAAGTATAATACACATAAGTGCAACTCAACAAAGGTTACACATCTTGAGGGTTCCTTAACGTAGAATTACTTAAGTAAAATAATCTATGAGAACAACTATAAAGAACTAACATAAAGGATACAACAAGTGAATCCAATAATATACATCTCATATAATAAGACCACATATACATCTAATACCTAAGGTATACAACCAAATCAACATCCACTACACAAGTCACATGGTATGCAATAATACGTAATAAAACATTATAATACATCCTTTGAAAGCATGTTAACCAATATACACATGTGGTTAATTATATACAACTCATCAAACTTCACAAGTCTCCAAAAGAATAGGAAGAATAGGAAGGTAGAAATTCAACAAGGATCATCCAAGCATGAAGAAGAATGTCAGATCTCAATGGTAATAAGAATCACTACCACCTGACCGCGTGGAACCAAAGGTCCACTCCCACCATGCTAAGGAGATAACATAAGACCCACACATGGGGACACAAACCAGAAAGACTAAAGAAGAAGTATAAGGATAGGAAAGATAAAGACACACAAGAGATCCAAGATCACATAAGGATACACCACCCAAAGAACATACAATAATTAACCAAAACACCAACATGAAATAACCACTGAAACCAAAAAGACAAATGCCAAAAACCATAACCATAAAAGGTAAAGGAAGATCTATGGAGGAGACTTAGGCTACATTATGTGGGAGTCTCATCACATGATCAATCGCTTGAGTTACCCTGGACTGGCCTCTCTGGACCCCGAACCTCAAGCATCATCTTGTTGAGTTAGCCTAGACTGGTCTGGTCCCTATGGACCCCAGAATCTCAACATGCTAACTAATCTTGTATTTAATGTTTAACTTTAAGTTTTATTATTAAATTATCAATTATTACTAACTTACAATAGGTTACCATAGAACTGGCCTCTTTGGGCCCCGGGCCCCTATTGTAAACCATTCCCCTAAGATGCACCTAATTAACCTCCCCTCGGCTCAAGGTCATAAACATGCACAAAAGTCTCATAAACTGGTTCCTACCCATACAGGAACTACTAGTTCTCCATTAACCATAACAACATGAGGAAATCTCAAAAGATCACATAATAGGAGTTCATACATACTAGGTTCAGTAAAAATATCAAACAACTAATCTCAAAAACCCCAAAATAATCATACATAATCAACTAGTCCCAAAAGATACCTGAAATAATACAGATGCATAAAAGAGAAGTACCTAATCCATTAATAGACACCTAGAAACACATCATTGCATGATAAAACTCAATATCCCAAAGAATTAATAAAACACAATGATAACACTCAATTCTGA
>MU228320.1:340210-354950 GCA_018584345.1 Thuja plicata | reverse complement strand
TATAATAAGCATTATACAAATTAGTTTACCCAATAAAATTACTACAAACATTATATTTAAAACTCAAAAAAAAGTAAATTAAATCTCCTATAGACTAATCTATAAAACTATGTATATAAATTAATCTGTTTAAATAAATTACTACAAACACTATAACTCAACATGTAATAATATAAAATTAACACTATTAAATAAATATTAATATGACATTAATAAAATTATTTAATCAATTAATAATACCACATTATTAAAACTCTAAAAAAAAGCATATTAATATTAAAAATAATATTAATATTAATTAAAATACTAAAAAAACTAAATTAATTTAATAAGTAAAACTTTACTTTAAAAAAAAACTTTAAATAAAAGAATTAATAATATTAAAAAAAAAAATTTAAATTAATTTAAAACAACTTTTAAACAAAAACACTTTAATTAAATTTTTTTTTTAAAACATTGTTTTTTTTTTTTTTCTTTTTTTTTAAAACTTGAAAATATATTTTTTAAAACAAACAAAAAAATTAGATTGTATTTTTTTTAAACAAAAACGTATATATTTACTTTTCCAAAATAAATAATGTATTTAAAGGGACATATATAAAGACATTTATTTTCTTCTTAGAAACATAATATAAATATAAAAATTACATGCATTTATGCAATAGATTTTTAAGCAATTTATTAATTTTTATTTTACAAAAATAATAAAATTTCAAAGGAAAAGATAATAAAATCTTTAAGGAACATCCAAGTTACTAAATATAGGGAAATATGTAAATATTCAATTAATTTATTATTCTAGCATGCAAAAGCTAACCCCACTATTCTTTTGTTTCCCATGTAGATATGAAATTGGGGTTTTGAATAGGAATCTAGTAAAGGTAGGTTTTCAAATACAGGTAAGGGATTTTTATAGATTTGAAAACCAAAAGTCTATTGGGGAAAACAAACATGAAATTTCAATAACAAGGAGGAGTTTTGCACAAATTTGAAAACCTTAATGCGATATCATAACTAGATATTCTAATGAAACCCTTAAGCGCAAAATTACAAATCTAACAACAATATAGAAAGGAAAAGCCATATAATTGATCCAATAACATATTTTTAAATTTTAAGCAATTTAAACACATAACATCAAACAAGGAAGTTTCAAACAGAGGATCCCAGCAATCCAGATGCATATAAGACATGGATCTAGAAGACTGGAATTAACAAGTCTCAAAATCCTACCTTAGTAACTGATGAGAAGATTCAACACAAATCCTAAAGCAATCACGATTCCAAAATACTCCTAAGCTTTCAACAAATTCTTTAACCACCTGAATTCCCTTTCACCTGATTGAACTCCCTCCAAATGGCGTTCAATTCAGATATATAGAAAACCAGGTAATTAGGTTTTCAAAAAGTGAAACCCTAATGGAATATTAATTATTAATTAAAAGAAATACTTTAATTTTAATTTCACTTAAAATAATGTACAACTTAGCTTTAAAATAAAAAATCAAAGTCATAAATCAAAAAGCATGAGAATATTTAAATTAAATAAAATAAATTAATCATGCAACTTAAAATAATATTTAATAATTCAATTTGCACAATTAATTACAATTTTTAGATTTAATATTTATTAAATCTTAATTATTAAATTAAGACTTAATAATTAAATCAATTAATTAAATATAGACATTTAATTAATATTTAGTTATCAAATAATTATATATTTAATATTTTAACCTTATTAAAGGTGTAATTATTAACATTAATAATTACCATAAATTAATCATTAAACACACAAGGCATAAGCATCATAAATCCAACTGAAAACCATCTAAACAGAAAAAGAACTAAAATATAAATAACAAGCACACACAGATAGGCTCACGAATCTACGTCACCTTGATGGATTCAGATAGGATAGTCAGTCAGATTCTTATCCATTTATAGGACAAAGTAAGGGTTTAGGGTAGGGATTTAGGCCTGAATATTATCTCCCCTCTTTTACCATTGAGATATTGTGATAGGGCACACTCACTACTACCAATTTAGGGAAGATGTTGCCCGGTACCTGCAAACCTGTCATCACAAAGACGAATGTACATACATATAATATAACAAACAATGGTTGAGACTAGTTTAGAGTGTGGATCTCGCCGAAGCAAGTAACTACGACTCTTTCCCATACTATATCAAACACACTAAGAAGAAATGTAAAACATACATATGATCCATGTGCATATAGATATAGGGTTAGTATTGTTAGAAAATCATAATCAAAATGGCATTATAACAAATAAATAACCATCATGGAATAACCATAAATCACATGTAAATAGAAGATATAACATAACTATGAAATGGATCAATAATATAATGAAACATAATATATGAATATCCTCAAACCAATTGAAATAACCAACACATACATGAAAGGTCCTAAACGAGTTTGGCAACTGAAATAAAAAGAGAGGCTAAGGGGTAGGTATTACACTTCCGGTCATCAAGATTTCCATCCCAATCAGCGTCGGTAAAAACCTTAAGTTCAAATTTGCCTTCTCTTCTATACCATAAGCCATATTCCTTAGTATTCTTCAGATATATTAGAAGTATTTTCACAGCAGTCATATGTGATTCCTTGGGATTAGAAAAAAATCTAGCAACAATTCCTACTTCATGTGCAATATCTGGTCTAGTTTGTACAACATACATGGGTTTTCCAATCATTGATCTGTACAAAGTCGTATTTACCTCTGATGACTTGGCCTCCTTTGTTTGCTTGCATCCAGTTTCCATTGGTGTTCCAATTGGTTTGGACTCTTCCATCTTAAATATTTTCAGCACTTGTTTGATGTACTTGGATTGTGTAATGAAAATACCTTCATCTTGTTGCATGATCTGCAGACCAAGAAACAACTTGATCTCTCCAAACATACACATCTCAAAATCTTTTGTCATCTCATTTACAAATAATTTGCATAACATATCATTGCCTCCAAATATGATGTCATCAACAAATATATCACCAATCAAAATGTTAGTATCAGTATCTTCCTTCAAATAAAGATTACTATTTTCACTAGTCCTTACAAATCCAATACTTATAAGATAGGAATGAAGTCTTTCATACCAGGCTCGGGGTGCTTGTTTAAACTCATACAGGGCTTTGTGAAGTCTACATACCATATCCCTCTTGTCTGGATCAACAAACCATTATGGTTGTTCAATGTATACCTCTTCTTCAAGTATTTCATTCAGGAATGCAAACTTGACATCCCTTTGATATACCTTGAATCCTTTATATGCAGCATAAGAAAGTAATATTCTTACTCCTTCTATCCAAGCAACGGGTGAAAAGGTTTCTCCATATTCAATTCCTTTTTCTTGTCCATACCCCTTGCATACTAGTCTTGGTTTATTTCTGGTGACTTCTCCATTCTCATCAGCTTATTCCTTAATATCCATTTTGTACTAATGACATTCTTTTCACCTGGTGTTGGTACAAGTTTCTATGTCTTGTTTTTCTCTATCTGTTCAATCTCTTCATTCATAGAACTAATCCATTTATCATTTTCTAGTGCAGTATTGACAAATTTGGGCTTAAAATCACAAATAAGACATCTTGTATTTATAGACTTACTTCTAGTTCTCATACCAGCCTTTTTATCTCCTATGATCTGGTCCTATGGATGGTTCCTTCTGACATATATTGCAAGTATAGGTTCAGCTCTTTGTCTATCAGTTTGATCATTTTTTTCTTCATTGATTTGTGCATCATCTTGAGAAATATTCTGATCATTGGTATTTGCAGCCTGATGTTTAGGTGCAATGATCTGTTGCTCAGGAGCTCTACATTGTTGGTAGGGTAGAGTGTCAGGTTAATAAACTTATTGTAGTCCTCTGGTTCTTTAGTGATTTCATTTTCATTCTTCTCTGCAAATTCATCTATCTTTACATTTGCACTTTCAACAATTTTGTTAGAGGCTTCGTTTAGACATTTATAAGCCTTTCTCTTGGTAGAATACCCTAAAAATATTTCTTCATCACTCTTGGATTCAATTTTTCCATTTCTATCATATTTTACGATATAACATTGACTGCCAAAATTTTTGAAATAACTCACATTGGGTGTGTATCCATACCATAGCTCATAAGGTGACTTTTTGGTGTCTTTCTTCAATTGTATGTTGTTTAATGTGTAAAAAACGGTACTGACAGCTTCCCTCTAGGATATTTGGGTGATGCCTTTCTCTATCATCAGTGTCCTTGCACAATCAACTATGGATTCGTTCATTCTTTCAGCAATTCCATTATGTTGTGGTGTTCTTGGTGCAGAGACCTATCTTTTGATTCCATGCTCATTACAAAAGTTAGTGAATTCATCTTATGTAAATTCTCCTCCTCTATCTGACCTTAAGCATTTTAACTCCTTACCACTTTGCTTCTCAACCATTGCTTTGTACCATTTAAACATCTTAAATGCTTCCAATTTATCTTTTAGAAACATGATTGTCATCATTCTAGAGTAATCATCAACAAAGAGAATAAAATACCTATCTCCATAATTATAGCTCTTTATCCTCATAGGTCCACATAAATCAGTATGGACTAATTCTAGAATTGCATCATATGTATAGGTTTTTCTTTTAAAATTAGGCTTTGTCATTTTACCTTTTTGACAATTCTTACACATGATGTTATCGGGCTTGATCATCATCGGTAAGCCTCTAAAATTTCTCTTTTTGCTAATCTTTATCAATTTGTCAAAATTCACATGACACAATCTTTTGTGCCACAACCATATGTCTTCGTTTGTAGCAATCAAGCAAGTGGTATCAGTATCATTCAAATAGAATAAGTTACCTTTTGTTTTCTCACTGGTACCAATCAGATTTCCTGATTTATTGAAGGTCCTTGCCTTCTTATTTTCAAATGCTACTTTGTGACTTGGATTATTCAACTGAGAAACACTCAATAGATTATAATTCAATCCATTTACCCAATAAGAATTTTAACATTTTATCTAGTTATTCAACATTATTGTTCCTCTACCTTCAACTAGACAAGGTGTGTCATTACCCATTCTTACTGAACCACCTTTATAGTATTCAAAAGTCTCAAACTTTTTATTATCACCGCTCATATGGTGAGTGCAGTCACTATCTATGATCCAAACATCATTTTTACTAACTTTAGATATGAGAGTTGTTTCTACATACCTTTCTTCATCATCATCTGAATCATCTTTTACTACCACAAACACCATTTCGATGTCTTCATCAGATTCGGTGTCAGTGTCTTCATCTTTGCATTTTGCTAGTTAACTAGCCTTCTTTCCTTTGTACTTATATAGTTTCAGGTATCTCTTCTTTCTGATTTTTAGTAGCTTATGTAATCACCTTTGTTAGACTTCTTTTCAAATGATCTGTCATTACTTCTATCATCTTTTCTTTTGTTAGTACATCTTGCAGCAAAGTGTCCAATCTCTTTGCAATTAAAACAAACAAGTGGTAGTTTACCTTTGTATTTACCTTTGCTTCTCTGCATTCTTCTAGCCATAAGTGCTTCAATTTCATCAAGATCATCTTCTTCATTTTCAGTATCACTATCTTTTCTCTTAGTTTTTTTATGACTTGATTTACTTATTCTCATAGAAGTTTTGAATGCAGACTCTATATTTGGTAAGATACTATTATCAAAGTTATTCATCTCAAATGAAATCAGTCTTCCAATCAAACTATCTAGAGTAACATTGCTATTTTCTACTGCTCTCATTTCTTGAATGGAAGATACTCTAATAGCATAAGTAGGTAGTAAGGTTCTTAGAATTTTACTTACCACTGTATCTTCTTCTAGTACACCTCCAACTCCTCGAATAGTATTGACTACCTCTTTGATTCTTGTGCTATACTGAGTGATTTTTTCACCTTCTTTCATTTTGAGATCATCAAACATTCCTCTAAGGCTTTCTTCCTTGGCTCTTTGTCACCACCATGTACAAGCTTCAATTTGTCCCACATCTGCTTTGCAGTTTTGCAGGTTTTGATATCTTCAAATTCAACATTGGAGAGTGAGGAAACAAGTTCTATAATCATGCCATTGTGTTCATGCTTCTCTCTCATTTGTTCAACTTTTGGTGCTCATGTGGGAAACACATATTCAGTATCTAAGTATTGAGTAACATCATTACCAATACCTGATAAGTGGAGTCTTATTATGCTCTGCCATGAAGAAAAATTATCCTTGTTCAATTTGGGCACATCTCGTCTGTTCATCTTGTGATCTTTAGCTTAGGTATTGAAACCTTCCTTTCTAAGCACACAATCTCTAATACCAATTGTTAGTAATAACTAAGAGGGGGGGGGTGAATTAGTGGCCTCAAAAATTAATCCTTAAATCAACCCTTTAAACTTATAACCACAAATTATATCTCAAGTTATCTTCTGTCCTACAAGATGAATGCCTTGAATTACTTATATCAATTTACTACTTGTCGGATTGCTTTGTTAAACCTTCTTTTGTATGTTTACTGATAAGCAGTCATCTATTTACCGAAACACAATAAATATGTAGAGTATACCGATAAATTCATAATCAACTATGTAAGATACTAAATGGTAAAGAAATGAATCATACACACATAACACATGCATTTTTAATGTGGAAACCCTGTTAAGGGAAAAACCACTGGGACTGGTACCCCAAATTTTCACTCTTCTGAAGTGAGCCCTATTAAGAGACAACCCTATTAAAGGTTACAAACACACTGTTAGGTGTGACCTTGTTAGAGGATTTAGAAATATTTTGTCAACTAGTATCTGGCATCTAATGCTACCATCCTTGATCAAACACTCACTTGGCCTGTCAATAGGTATCAGGCATATCCAATGCTACTTTTGTGATCAAACTTTTTGATACTCCTTCTTGATCTTGGCATGTTCAACCATCTTTGCCAATAGATTTAAAACAAACTCTAGTTTGATCTCATAGAGATCTTCTTGCTAACTGGACAAAGTAGATTTAAATCAATTACTTATCTCCGGCTTTATCTGGATGATTAAAATAATGATAATTATTAGTTAACTTTATCTTTAGCTTCTTGATAGCTAAGCATTTTGTCATTTTCTGAACTCTCTGTTCTATCGGTCAACACTTCAGTTAGTTATCGGTGATAACTAATTGTTCCGTTGGTGTGACTTCAGTTTTCATTGGGATCTTCATCTTTGTCTTCTCTGTTGGGCAACATTGTATTTCATTCCATCGGTTTACTCTATGTTTTTCTCATCGGGAAACACTGTAACTTTGCTCATCGGTAATGGTGTTCATTTCCTTGTTGGGAAACACTATGACTATGTTCTTTTACTCTGACCATCGGGTGCACTCCATCGGTGTATATAGTCACTTAGTGAATACTTGACTTGCATGCATTAATGATGAGCATAGCCTTGATTCATGAGTTCTTTAAAGTATTTGGCAGTATCTTTATGACCATACATATTATATCAAGTTGACATCAATGACAATACAATACATTAACTGATTTAATGAATTGCATGATCATCAACTTAACATCTTCAAACATTCAATCAGTTACATGTCATCAATTTCCCCAGAGCATCTTCATACGACTACACAGGTAGAAATCTCCACTCTGCTTTGCTAAAAGGGATTTTTGTTGAGGGGTTTTAGGTATAAACGGGCCCCATTCTGGGCCATGACATGACCTCTATAGTAATTCAGGGTTTGAATTGCAATGTTATGTTATTCAACTTGCACAAATTTAGTCATGATGGTCAACAATAGATTGGTCACCCTTGATTGTATATTGACAACATCAATAATTGAAGAATGCAGATTCATCATTTTTAGAAGATAGTTATACAAAGGCCTTGAGTCAGGGTAGTCCTACAACACATATTTTGGATTTTTTCTTTAAAATGTTCATTACAAAGGATAAATGATAGAATGATGACAAATTTTTAACAATGTTCACTATGAATGAGAAAGAAGGATGATCAACATTTGTTAATCTAGGTAGTTGTACTTTATTTATAATTAGTGGTAGATTTCATTTATATTCTTGATTTTATAAATATAGAACATTTCATTCTAAGTCTCATAGGGTTATGAAGAATTGAATGTGATAGAAACGTTTTAAGTTCTATATATAACCTTCTTTTTGCATTGTGTAAATGATTTTTATATCATCACTTTAATTTCATATTTTTCTCTATATTCTTGAGTCTAAACATAATCTAGGAATTATGCCAAGATTTCCTTCCAATAGCACAACTGAAACTTTCCATTAACTAATAATAAGATTAATCATCACATCAATGTTGGATGAAAGATAAGAAATGAACACTCCCTAAAATTTTCCAAGAGGTAAGTCCAAGTTGGGCATGAAAATCAAAATGTAATGTCCCCTTATAGGATAACTAGGAAGTCTTGGACAATTACTTTAAATTTCCTCTCCTTGAGCTGTGAACTAGTAAGTATGATATTAATTATAACTTCTGATGGGGTTATTTCAAGCATATATATGTATATTAAACACTTATAGAGTAATTTCTTTTATCAATATCACTCCTATCTCAGATTGAATAATTAGAACTATGCCATGTCAGCTGATTTATATACTTGCACTTAGTGCAATGACCATTGCTATATCTAATATGTTTGATTGAAAATACAAGATGATCTTGATAGATTTCTTGGATTTGACAATGGGAGATATGTTGTAATATAGTTATTTAATCCCTTATAATAGTTTTAACAACAAGAAAAATACATGTGTGCATTAAAACATTAAATCTAATATCCATAAGTTTCACTCCCTTGTGACCTCTCTAAGAGTTCTAAATTAGGGGTAATAAATTTAATAACAATTCATGATTAAAATTGTGTTTATGCTTGAATGCAAAAAATGTCCTTGTAACTTTAGAGATTTTTTTGCAAATCTCTTGATTCTTATTTTCCTCTCCGCTTTGTTCACATAAATTTGATCCTTTTAACACCTCATTGTTATGATTACTTTGTCTCATACGTATTATTTGCATAGTTGTGTTAGGCAAACAATAATAATAGTTTAAAATTTAACAATTATCAAGTGTGTTGTTAATTTCATGCTTTTTCTTATGTACAAATATTAATTAATTGATATTATGATCAAATTCCATGTGGACTTAGTCAAACCAAAGTGGAATATTATTGTCTAATCACAATAACATACCATTAGATCTATTATGGGAATCCATGTAGTATTATATTGTTTGGTCCTAAGAATCTAAACTCCTTTGATGGTTAGATACATATCATAAGTTGAAAAGATAAAAGTTGTCTATGACATATTACTGTTTGAAGGAGAAAAATAATAACATTCTTATCAACTGATTTAAACATTGAAAAACTTAGAATGCAGATGTCACATTCCTCCAAAATGCTTATTGTATTTTATGAGCTAGGAAGGAGTTTTTCTTGCTGGTTCTTTTTTCTAAGAACCTTTTTCAAACCAGTTATTTATGATATAATTATTAAAATTTCACCAAAAAAAAATAAAAATTCGAAAGACCACCCTCAATTAAATTAATAGTCAAGATTATTAGTTTTTCATATTGAGTGATTCAAAGGATTGTATTTTTACAGATGCAAAATAAACATTATAATTAAACCCACAAAAAATTTACTAAAATTTATTCCTCCTTAAATGAGTTTAGCATTTAAAATCTACGGCATGAAATGATATTGCTATATAATTCTATTCTGCAATACTCTCATTATTTTTTAAAACAGTTGTGCATATTGGTTTGACGGTTGTTTAAAATTAATATATATGCAGTTGTTTAAAACTAATATATATGAAACAGTTTTTGTGAGGTGCTCTCAAAGCAATGGGAGAAAATCTTTTTTCTCATTCTCTTTCTTCCATCCGTAGAATTTGTATGATTGTTTACAGTTTATGTGATTAAGTTAAACATGCTTTTGAATCTGTGTTAAGTTTTTCTTAAAGACAGATCTCAATCACACACATGATGATCTTCATCGCAATGCGCTAAGTTTAGGCGACGCAGGGGCAGTGCAGAACATGCAGCCTTTCTCACCATAACCGCTGCAATAAACACAAAATTATAACAATTTTTGAAAGATTTCAAAGAATTAAAGTATTTATTTTCTACTCGACGGATATTCCATGACTGGTTGTAGATTTTTGAAAAATATTGTGAGTAGTGCTTTTGATTGTTAAAATCTCTGCTGGAAAGAGAATAATTCAGGCCCTTCCTTAAGCACGTCTTTAATCTATGCACAGCTCATAATACACAAATATTGGAATGCACCATTAGAGGAGACGATTATATAGTAGAGATTCAACTGTAAATCCGTTCATTGTTCGTAATTATAATGTTGTTTATCATCTCTATTGGTACTTTACTTATTTCTTGTAATGGCCTGGCTCTTATCTTTGCAGGTTTTGATTCACCGCGTGTCTAGAATGTTCAGCTTTCAGCTTAATTTTCCATTTAATTCGTCGCTATTTTGAAGCGCAAAACATCTATCTCCTTTTAAAAATTATTATTCTTCCGTAAAATGTTAGGGTTTGGAGAGCTTGCCTTGTCAAAAGACAGTTCAAGATCTCTTCCGAATTCAGAAATCTGATAGTATGTTCCTTGAAGAAACCAAATTTTCTGTTAAATAATTGTTGGCGCTGGTTTTAGATTGGAAAAGTATCCAATGGGAGTAATGTATAGATGCACAATGTTCGAGGATTAGCTATCTTATAAGCACTTTTCCCCTTTGATTGCTACTAATCTGGTAATCAGATTTTATTCTCCAAAATTTGTTCATTTATAATTAACGACAACTTTAATATATTCTCTTTCTTGATTAAAAATCTGGTAGCTAATTTTTAATTTTGTTTTACAAAATTTTGTTTTTTTTCTTAAATTTATAAATGTTTAATTAATTGAAATATTTATTAGCAAGTATTATCTAGATGTAATGAGTAATAAATGTATCATCTAATGTAATAATAGATAGATTTGTAAATTATTATTTGTAAAAAATATACTAATAAATTTGATTCAAAAACATTACACTTAATTTTTTATAACAATATTATGATTTAACTTGTCATAGAAAATCTCTTCTACTTATCAAAACAATATTAATTTTTTTAGTAATATTTATATTTAATATCTATTATCCTATATCACATAAAAATATAGTATATTTTAAATAACTTTGTCTAAATACTTCAAATATGTTCTTATAACTTCCTAAGATTCTTAACTAAAATCTTTCCATTAATTACTTTTATAAAATTTATAAAATCACTTTTAAAATTTCCATCCATTTCCCTATAAATATAAGGCCACATTTGCAACATGTTATTGGGGAGTCCATTATTCATATATAAAATCTTCAAATTATAGGGAAATTTCAAAATCATATAAAATATAAAGGAATAATAATATCTTCTAATTTATTTAATACATTATACTTTTTTTTTATTATATCATCTTATATAATACTTTGTTTAAGCTCAATAAAATAAATAAAACATGTGAAAATTTTAATCTCTCCTTCTAATCTCTATTTCTTAATTTTTGACCCCACCAATAGAGTAATTATGGGACAACCTCATGACATTTTCTTAGTTCAATATAACAATTTATATTTGTTACATAGATACAAATCTTTTGAAAGAGAATGTGAAGATAATCTTGACCATTTTATATTCTTCTGATTACATTTGGCATTATTGGAATAGCGATGAAATAATTTTCAAAAGGGGGAGACAAAAGAGCTTGTGTTTTTCTTATATGGCCACTGATGTGGACAGAAGTCTTGTTGTTGCTACAGAACCAGCTTGCTCTGTTCTGAGATCTTTTTCCTAGATCTCTTAGGGTGTTTACAACCCCAAACTAAGGTAAGTCAATCTCAACTTTACCTCCTCTTCAAGACTCAGTCCCCATCGAAATGCCTTTCATCTTCTTCTTGCTGAACCTACACAAATAGATTCATTCTTCTCACTCAATCAATGTTTTTAGAACATTACTTTCATTCTCTTCCCTACTCGGACTATTTCCAAGCTCGCCTAGGGTAAGATCTCCAGATTCACACCTGTTGCTACTCCTAACAAAAAAAAATAGGACACTATGTACAAGGGCTCCTCTCGAGTTCCATCCCAACACATGATTCTCACCATGGATTCAGGAATCTCGAGGGTCCATTAATGCTTACAACCCAGAATGGGTGAAGAACTAAAAACTTACAAAATAGAAAATAAAGCAACTAATCTACTTGCATGCAAAAGGAACCACAAAAAAACTTGATATCCACTAAACACACTATCTGCAACTTCTCATTACTGGAAACAAAACAAAATAGTACAATAATCTGCAACTCTGTGATTTCCTGTAGCTTCTCTTTTCTTCAATCTCTACTCTCTAGATCTCTACAATGAACGCTCTAGATGTTATTAGTAACCATCCTCTCATAGGAAACAACCCTAACGGTCCATTCATTCACAAGAATCTCTTCAGGAACCATTACACTAACCATACTGTCCATAAAAGACAAGATCCTCTTTTCATGGGCAATTACAACTGAATATTGTCGAGCAACATTAAAGAAAGCTGAGCTCCAGTGTTGGTCGAGCTGCTAGGCACTAGTGTAGGCTGAGCTGGAAGTGCTGCCAAGCTGGAAGTGATTGCGGAGGTGGAAGTGCTGGCCGAGATGGGAGTGCTGGCCAAGTTGGAAGTGTTGGCCGAGCTAGTAGTGTTGGCCAATCATTAGTGATACCAAGAGCTTATCCAATGTTCTTGATGCCTTGATTGGATTTCCAGAGGCTTACAAACTACCTCACACACACACACAAATAAATTAAACCAACTAAGCAACCTATCTAAACATGGATTTGACCTAGTCATATCCATCTTAGGGAAAAACAAACAAATGACCTTCTAAGGTCCACACACACTCTCCTGACTTGGCTAGACTCAGTACATGCCAGAAATAAGGAGTTAGGGGTTTGAGTTAGGTGTGCTCCTGCACCATACTCCCCCAGACAAAAGAAAGGTTAATCCATCCTTGGATTGAGCATGTTTGGATCAATGCCCAACCTCTTGAAATTTGTTTCTCTGATCCAAGTAGCATCAACATCTTTGCCATGCCATTTGACAAGGTGCTCCATATAGTCTTTGTTCCTAGTCTTCTTGTAAACCTTTGAGTCTAGTATCTTTTCAACTGTCATAGATGGAGTAGGGGATAATTTCAAATCATTTACCTCTTGAATTACCTCTTGAAGGTTTTGATCAGCATCTTGAATTGGTCCTTTGTATGCTATCAAATCTGCAATGTTGAAAACTGGTGAGAACCCAATGTCTTCAGGAAGCTCCACCTTGTATGCATTATTTCGATACTTTGCAAGTATCTTACATGGACCTAGCCTCTTCATCTGTAGCTTGTGAGGAACACCTTTCTACAGCCTATGTTTGTTCAAGTGTACCATCACAAAGTCTCCAATCTGAAATTGGACATCCCTCTTTGTTGCATCCACCTTTTGCTTTACCTTTTCAGCATTCTCAATCAAATTATTTCTCACACTTTCATGTACTTCCCTCATTGAATGAGAAAATTCCTTAGCATTTCCACTACCATGCATTCCTTCAATTCTCTAAGCTCAAAAATTCCTCTTGGGTGAAAGCCATAAACAGTTTCAAAAGGACTCTTACCAGTTGATCTGTTCACTGTATCATTATATGCATATTTAGCTTGCCCAATGAGTTGGTCCCATGCTTGACCATACTACTTAGTAAGGCATCTCAGTAAGTTACCAAGAATTCTATTGACCACCTATGTTTGGCCATCTATCTATGGATGATATGCAGATCCAAAAGACAAGTTAGTGCCGAGCTTTTTCCATAAGGTCTTCCAAAAATGGCTCATGAATTTGTTGTCTCTATCTAAAACAATACTGAATGGGAGCCCATGTATCCTCACCACTCCACTGAAAAACAACTATGCAATGTTACAAGAATCATGAATGGTCTTACAAGGTATAAAATGTGCCATCTTGCTAAATCTATCTACAACAACAATAATACTATCATATCCCTGCCTTGTTCTTGGCAAACCAACTAAAAACTCCATGCTTATGCATTCCCATGGTCTAGTTGGGACTGGAAGTGGCTGATAAAGACCTGCATTTGAAGATTTTCCCTTTGCTTTTTGACACACTACACAACTCTCAACATACTGTCTAACATCTTTATTCATTCTAGGCCAAAAATAGAACCTAGTGACTAGCTCTTGAGTCTTACCGACTCCAAAATGACCACTAAGTGCTCCATTATGTTTTTCCTGAATCAAATTCTCTCTCATAGATCCTTTAGAAACACAAATCTGACCTCCTTTAAATAATAAATCATTCTGCAAAGTATATTTAGAAAACT
Source organism: Thuja plicata (assembly GCA_018584345.1). Lineage (NCBI taxonomy): Eukaryota > Viridiplantae > Streptophyta > Pinopsida > Cupressales > Cupressaceae > Thuja > Thuja plicata. Next base: position 340,500 of record MU228320.1, on the reverse strand, counting down.
CACCATGAAAGTTGTTCTTGAACTCCTTGCATACCTTGTGGATTTGGGAAAAATCTTCATCTTCGGCATATAGGTCTTTGAAGCTATCAATACCTATGCTTTGTAGCTAGACTTCTTGGACTATGAGCAGCCTTCTGCTCAATGCATCAGCAACCTTATTCTTTACTCCCTTTTTATGCTTGATATTGAAAGTGTAAGCTTGTAGATACTCCACCCACTTCATGTGTTTGCTGCTAAGCTTGTCTTGAGAGTTAAGGAAGCTGAGAGCTTGGTTATCAGTATATACTATG
>MU228320.1:326103-338799 GCA_018584345.1 Thuja plicata | reverse complement strand
ATGCATTCTTGGTTCCATCATGCATGGCTTGCCTATCAAATTGCCATGGCCTTCCAAGTAGAAGGTGGCATGCATCCATGGGAAGAATGTCACATATAACTCTATCTTTATACTTTCCAATGGTGAATTCTACCCATGCGTTCTCCTACAAACACATGCTATCCTTTGTTGAGCCATGTAACCTTGTATGGGTTTTCATGTGGAATCCTTTTTAAATTTAACTTGTTGGATGCTTCTTCACTAATGATATTATCAGTTGAGCCTGAATCAATAATGACTCTACACACGTTTCCTATAATCTTGCACTTCACTCTAAAGAGTTCTCTCCTCTGGCTTGGTTCTTCTTTTCTTGGCTCTCTGATTAAGGTCCTCCTTATCATGAGGTTCTCACCTTCTTCTGATTCTAATGGTACCTCAAATGGCTTGCTGCTGCAACTTTATTCTTCTTGGACATATTTAACTCTTTTCCCACCTCCTTGTGAAGTAGAACCTTTTTCAGGACACCGATATGCAGGATGTCCAAATTGCTGACAGTTGTAACACTTCATTGAAGAGAAGTAAGATCCTCTTCCTTGGTTATTAGTTCTTCCTCTTGAACTACTATGTGAACCTCTTGTGTTACTAGATTCTTCTTAGTTCTTAGTGTGTTTGGACTCACTCTAATTTCTTCCTCCATATCCTCCTCTATGACCTTTTTTGTCTCTTCCTCTTCCTCTGCTATTTAAATTTTGCTTCTTCTTGAATTTTTCCTCCACTTTGAGGGCTAGCTAGTAACATTGGTGTATAGTCTTGGGGTTTAAGAGACTAATTTCCTCTTGGATACTCTACTTGAGTCCATTCATGTACCTAGCCACTTTCAGGCCTTCTTCTTCCATCACATGTGACCTTAAGCATAGCTTGTGAAATTCTTCAGTGTAGGAACTGACTTCTAAATCTTTTTGTCTCAGATTCTATCTCTTTTTGTGCAAATGCACTTCATAATCATTAGGAAGATAAGTTTCCTTCATCTTGGCCACCATACCTTTCCAACTAGTTATGGGGTTCTTTCCTTCTTTTTCCCTCTCATCTTGGACAAATTTCCACCAAGTGAGAGTAGTTCCTCTCAACCTTGTCTTGGCTATTCTTACTTTCTGAGCTTCAGTCACATTATCAAGGTGAAATTGATTTTCAAGACCTTCTATGGACATTCCATGATTAATTCTTTTTCCATCTTGCCACTAAATAGAGGCACGCCTTCTAAGGAATTACCACTCATTGCCTTCAATACTTTCAAGAATGGCTCTTCTTGAAGCACAGGGTCTGGCTCTAGAATAATGTCTTCCTCTGCCACTGTTTTACCCTTTCCATCAGCTTCTCTCATTCACTCACTGACTGTTGCAGTCCTAAGCTGTACTTCTTCTAACTTAGTCACAATTTTAGCTAACTGTTCCTTCAGGAGTCTATTCTCCTCCTTTTTCTCTTCAACATCTTTTGTGAGTTCCGCATTGGTCACCATCTTGGATGATTTGACAGAAGTTTCTATAGATAACATCCAAACAACACATGTCCAAATCTTTTAGGGCTCTGATACCAATTTGATGTGGACAGAAGTCTTGTTGCTGCTACAGAACTAGCTTGGCTCTATTTTGAGATCCTTTTCCTAGATCTCTTAGGGTGTTTACAACCCCAAACTAAGGTAAGTCACTCTCAACTTTACCTCCTCTTCAAGACTCAGTCCCCATCGAAATGCCTTTCATCTTCTTCTTGTTAAACCTACACAAATAGATTTATTCTTCTCACTCAATCAATGTTTTCAGAACATTACTTTCATTCTCTTCCCTAGCCGGAATATTTCCAATCTCGCCTAGGGTAAGATCTCCAGATTCACACTTGTTGCTACTCCTAACAAAAACAAATAGGAAACTATATACAAGGACTCCTTTCGAGTTCCATCCCAACACATGATTCTCACCATGGATTCAGGAATCTCGATGGGCCATTACTTCTTACAACCCAGAATGGGTGAAGAACTAAAAACTTACAAAATAGAAAATAAAGAAACTAATCTACTTGCATGCAAAAGGAACCACAAAAAAACTTGATATCCACTAAACACACTATCTACAACTTCTCATTACTGGAAACAAAACAAAATAGTACAATAATCTACAACTCTGTGATTTCCTGTAGCTTCTCTTTTCTTCAATCTCTACTCTCTAGATCTCTACAATGAATGTTCTAGATGTTATTAGTAACCATCCTCTCATAGGAAACAACCCTAACGGTCCATTCATTCACAAGAGTCTCTTTAGGAACCATTACACTAACCATACTGTCCATAAAAGACAAGATCCTCTTTTCATGGGCTGTTACAACTGAATATTGTCGAGCAACATTAATGAAAGTCGAGCTCCAGTGTTGGCCAAGATACTAGGCACCAATGTAGGCTGAGCTAGAAGTGTTGCCAATCTGGAAGTGATTGCGGAGCTGGAAGTGCTGGCCGAGCTGAAAGTGTTGGCCGAGCTAGAAGTACTGGACGAGCTAGCAGTGCTAGCCGAGTTGGGAGTGCTAGCCGAGTTGGAAGTGCTGGTCGAGCTAGCAGTGTTGGCTGAGCACCAGTGATACCAAGAGCTTATCAAAAGTACTTGATGCCTTAGTTAGATTTCCAGAGGCTTACAAACTACCTCACACACACACAACTAAAGGAAACCAACTAAGCAACCTATCTAAACATGGATTTGACCTAGTCATATCCATCTTAGGGAAAAACAAACAAATGACCTTCTAAGGTCCACACACACTCTCCTGACTTGGCTAGAGTCAGTACATGCCATAAACAAGGAGCTAGGGGTTTGAATTAGGTGCGCTCCTACACCAGCCACCAAGATAAAATGATTTTCAAAAGAGAGAAAAAAGGATTGAATTCATGCCCTTTCCTATTCTTCTATTTTTCTTCATGTTTTGTTAATCTTGCTAGATTTTAATTAATTATCCGAGAGGTGTTAGCCAAGAGGCTCTTGACTTGGAGTGAGGGGACCTCCCATACGAGAAGTTTCAGTTATGCATGAAACTTAATCTCCTTGAATTTTTTACTTTTGTGTAATCTACACCATCTACAAAATGTTTAATATATTGCTCTATATTGTTGTCTAGGTTTCGATAATAGTTTCTTGGATACGAGTGTGCATTAGAAGGAATGATTTTTTGCAAACCATTCATTAGAAGCAATTATTCGTAGCCAATATTTTATAGCTGAGTAGGTGCGCGAGGAACTACAGAGGAAGCTCCAAGACACTGTTAAGAAATTCTTGAGAGTCAAGAAGCTAAGTTCAGAATCCGTTGGCAACATCTAGAACATCTTTGAGTTGGGAATGCACAAGTGGGAGGGCTACAATAGAGATTGCATCTTTAGGAGGAGATCCATAAGGTTAGCCCCCACCTCTCCATGTTGTTTCTTAGACATTGTATAGCCACCAAAATAATTTTGTCTCATCATCGAGAGTATTGGGTTCTTGCAGGTTGTTTTGAATTTGATGGCAAAAAAACTACTGGACTTAAATCCAGAGGATATGAAAGAAATATAAAAGTTGAGGGCTCTTGATGACCTCGTGCAAGTGATTGTAACCATTCCCCTCAACATTCCAGGCCCTCCTTTTGCAAAGGGAATCAAGGTGAGTCCTCATTTTTCCTTAGCTTTTAGCTGAGAGGCTCTACAATTGTAGTGAGTGGAGGCAAATCTGTGAAATTAAATTAATAATATTAAAACCTGTGAAACTCTTTGGAACTATCTCCGTGAATTTTGGAGTAAAATAAAATCTCTTCCATTCATCCCAAAACTATAATTTTATATCTTCCAAAATAAATAAATCATCATATAAATCTCTACTATACATGCTGATAAATGTTTCTTGCATGTAGCCATTTCACATCTTCTTCCCTGCGTTCTGTGAAGCAGCTCAAAATCTTCTTCCCTACATAAAAAAATCAGGGCTTTAGTTTCAAAGAGGAACAAAAAAATAATTTTATTCAAAGTCTTCTAAGAAGGATTTTTGGCATCATGTAAAGGGGGTTCTCTATATAATTCTCTCTTAAGTTGTTTCTCTCATAGTCATTTTTAATGTCGTTTCCATTTTTTCTTTGAATTTGTCTCCATTTTTTGGAAATTGTTTTTGGGGAAAAAGGGTTTTTGCATGGAATCATGGTATTGATATAGAAAGCGTGGAATCATATTTAAGGTATGGATTCAAGCCTTTGTTATTGCTTGATTTTGATGTTTATTCAATATCAACTTTACAATCAATATTTCATTTGCATCAATGATAAGATCACGGGCGTCTATTATCTTCAATTGGTGTCATTTCTCGAAAGTTATCTCTATGTTGTCCTTGTGAAGGTTACATTTTAGCTATAAATATTTCATTCTATCATAATTTTTTTTTTGTTGAGAATTTGTAGAGAATTTGTCACTTGAGGTGTAAAGCAAGTTTTCTTTCTAAGCACATTGAATGAGGTCGTCTACAATAAATTTATTTATTTTTATTACATAGAATTTATTTTTTATAGCATAAAATTTGTGTCTCATGGGAGAAATACAAGTTGAAATAACCAGTGTAAGGTATCAGATTCTAATAGATGTTGATTACCAAATCCATTTCAAACTATTAGATATTTCCTTTTTGGGGCCATTTTGTATTGACTATGAAATTACAAAACAAACACATTAAACCATCAAAATAGGCTTTACGTATAATTTGTTCGAATTAGTTAACACAACAAGAAAAAGTAGTGATAGAAGCTTGCTTTTAAACTTAGAAAGTTATTTTTAAAAAAATGTTTTTAAACTAGATTTAACATAATTTAATCTTAATATATTGATCTCTAAAATATATAAAATATAAATAATAATAGAAAAATATTTTAAAATTATAATTAATAGGGGGTGTTTAATTTAATTATTTAAAATGGGATAAACTTGTAATCCTAACATACCAATAATAAATTGTAATATTAAATCATTGGATTTCCTCTTACTTCCACTATTAATCATTAAACCAAAGTATACATTAAGCATTAAACCAAACCAAATTGAATTGAATCCATAACCTAAGCTAACTTAAACATAAATCTTATACTAATTTAAATCTAACTATAACACTTAACCCTAAACAAAGTTAAAATAGAAACATAACTATATCATCATGGAAAACAAAATGGAAAGTTTCTTTAAAGTCAAATTGAATCCATAACCTAATAAATAAAACCTAAATATTAAACTAACTTAAACCCTAACTATAATACTAAAACTAAACCAAATAAAACCTAACACTAACACTAAGCCAAGAGAAATCTAAACAAACATTCTAATAAATAGAACCCTCTACCTATACCAAATAAGATTACCCTAAACCAAATAAAATTAAACCTAACCCTAAATATAATTGAAAATTATATAAATTGAATATAAAATTTAATTAAACTCTTTAAAAAAATTAAACTCTAAGCATGAGACTAAACATAATTGATACTTAACCCTAAACATAATTGAACAATAAACAAATTGAACTTTAACCATATGCATAATTAATCATTAAACTAGATGTAAACCCAAAAACTAATTGAAAAATATATAAATAAATCCCAAATTGCATACCAAATTGAACTAAAGTATTTAAAAAATTAAACTCTAACCATGATAGTAAACACAATTGATGCTTAAACATTAAAGTAATTGAACAATAAATAATTTGAACTCTAACCATATACCTCATTTAAATTAAACCAAATTGAACCCTAATACTATTAAAAAATTAATTTGATCCCTAACCCTAACATAAAAATAAACTTAATTAGACACTGTATAAACAAATCTTAACTCTAACCCTAACACTAAAGAAAATTGAACCCTAACTATAACATTAAACCATCTCCCTAATTGTAAACTACATTGAATCCTTGCTCTAGACTTAAATAATTAAACATAAGCCTAAACTAAACTATATTGTACCCAAACTCTCTATAATTAAGAGAAACCTAACCCTATATCAAATTTAAATAAAAACAAAAATCAAATAAAAATCAAATTATAATGCTAAACCAAATTGAATGAAAACTGTTAAAATAATTGAATGCTAATTTAAATTGATTCATTACCGTAAACCTAACAAAAAACTAAGACAAATTGAATAGTAACCCTAAATCAAATACAATCATAATCCAAAGACTAAACTAAATTGAACCCTAAATTAAACTTAATTTGTTGTTTCTTATTGTGTCTTCTTCTTGTGAATAATTGAATGAATGAATGTGGGTTTGATAGCTTAATGATTAAATAATTGATAATTGAATAATGATTTGATTCATTTAATAGACATTAAATGATTTATTTCTAATTGAAGATGTAGATTGATTGATGATGATTTGAATGCTTGATCGTTCCTTTTCTCTTGTTTACAAATTTTGCTCCATTTCTTCTGCATAAGTAACATTTGTGATTTAGAAAAAACAATTCTAGGGACTCTTGTTAGTGCGTACAACAGATAACCATCTTGATTTGTCAACTATAAATAGCATCGTCTCAACTTTTTTAAGTTAAAGATGTATGAAACGGTTGCATTATTTGACGAGCACTAAAAATTGTTTCGTTTTTGGTTGCATGCATGTCTATGAAAACATTTTTTTTTAGTAAACATTTTCTTATCTATTGAACATTTTACTGTAGAAATTTCATTGTTGGATTGGGGAATTGTTTGAGTGCTGGCAAAATCGACATTTTACCAATTTTTCAAACTAACCTTGAAACCTCTATTACCAGGTAGGGCTCTTTGATGAAAACAATAAAATTTTAATTTTAATTTTTTCCTTTAATATTTGGTTTTGTAGAATGAAATTTTATGGTCTTTACTTGTGTGTTTCTTACGGTTTCTTACAACATGTTCTTCTGTCAAAGGAAAAAAAAGGCTTTCTATACAACAATAGATATTTCTTATAGATATTTTGTTTATTTCTTTATTTTAAAAATCTAATAATCATGGTAAGTTTAAATTTTGAAGCAAATATCATAGATAAGATCTTAACTAAGCTAAAATAAGTTCTTTATTAGATTTTATAATGTTTTTTTTTAATAAAATTAGATTCTATATTTATATGTATAACTTAATTTAATTAATGAGCCTCTTATCATTTTATTTAATAAATTTCAAAAATGCGTTGGAACCCTCTTAAGGAGACACTTGAATAATGAAGTCTTTTTATTTAAATTGTTAGAGTTTTTATTGTTAAAAACTTAGAATCTATTTTTTAATAACATTGAGTATGATAAATGTTAATTTTTAAAAAATAAGAAGTTATTCATTTTGATGACATATAAGATAATCATGTGAAGACATTAATATCAAAAGATTATTTTCAACTTTTCATTTTAATATTTAATTTTTTTCAAATTTAACTTCTTTATTTGACAAGTGACATTTATTTATTTAAACTTATTTGAAAATTATAATTAATATTTGTTGCATAAATGCATTTATATTAGAAAAATAGTATTATTAAAAATTTTAAAATTAGAATGTAGATCTAATTGAATACTAAATCAAAGTAAACTCTAAACTAATAGATAAACCCTAATATTAAATCACTGTATTTTAGAAGACTTCAAAAGCTGTAATGTTTCAAATCAGACTACAATATATAAAATGATAACTCTAACTTTAATAGGAAACCAATAAAATACTAATATTAAATCTTATTGAATATAAAAAATGAATGTTGAATACAAACATAAATAAACCCTACAATAAATTTCACCCTATCCAAAAATCAAATTGTTCCTTAACCTTAATCTTAACCCTAACCTTGATAATAAACTAAATTGAACACTAATACTAAACCAAATTGAAATGTAACACTAAAACTCTTTAAATATTATCCTAGCCTTAACTCTAATCATAAAAAATGAACCCTTTAATACTAAAGAATATAAACCTTATCCTTGAAATCTAATTGAACATAAAACTAAATTAAACTAAATTTGACTCATATCCTAAAATAAATTGAACCACTTAAAGCCATGAAAAATGGAACCACATCTCTAAATAAAATTAGAAATTAAATGAGATTCGATCCTACACCATATAAATCCTTGTACCTAAATAAAATTAAGTCCTAACACTAAAGTAAACCCTAATAAAATTGAACCTTATTCATATACCCAATTAAACAATAAGCCAAATTGAACTCTATTAACAATAATCCCTAATCCTAACACTAAATAAAATTAAACCCCAGTATAGCATTTAACCTAAATAAACCATAAATACAATTGAGTAATAAACTAAATCAAACCCTAAACAAAATTTTAAACCAAACCTAAAAATAAATAAAATTAAACGTAAACCTAAATATATCTTAATCATAACCGTAACCCTAAATCAAGTTCAAAAAAATTGTAAATTGAGTCGTAAGTCTAATAAACCTAATCAAACCATGACCTTAACACAAGAAATGCTATTCCTAACACTAACCCAAGTTTATTCCTAACCATTAACAAAATTTAACCTCAATCTTAACACTAAACAAAATTGAAGACTAGCTTAAACATAATTAAACCCTAAGTCTAAATATAATAGACAACTAAAGAAAACCTAACCATAAACCAAATCTTAATCCTAACCCTAATAATAAACCAAATTGAACACTAATACTAAACCAAATTTAAATGTAACACAAATTCATTAAAACTTACCCTAACCTTAACTCTAACCATAACAATGAACCCCAATAGTAAAGAAAATGAACCTTATCCCTTAAATATTTTTGAACACAAAACTACATTAAACCATATTTAACACATATCCTAAAATAAATTGAACCACTTAAAACCAAGACAAATGGAACCAGATCTCTAAATCAAATTAAATATTACACGAGACTGAATCCTACACCAGATCAAGCCTTTCTCCTAAACAAAACTATATTTAATATTAAAACTAAATAAAATTGAACCCTAACACTAAACTAAACCGTAATAAAAAAAATATAATCAAATATTAAGTCAAATTGAACCCTTAACCTAAGCTCAATTAAACCTTAACTATAACATTAAACCAAATTAAACCTTAACACTAAATTAAATTTAATTAAAGTCACAAGCTTTATTGAACATTAATCTAAATTCAACCCTAAACCTATACCTAATCAATGAGGAATACTAATTTAAATCAAATTTTATAATACCAAATGAAATTGAACCCTATTCATAAACCCAATTAAACATTAAGTCAAATTGAACTCTAGAACTAAAAATAATCAATATTGATCCTTAAAGCTCATAATTGAATTGTAATCATTGGATTTTTAAAACCCTATTCCTAATAATAAACTAAATAAAACCCTAAAAAAAATTAGAAACCAATCCTTAATTCTAACCATAAAAAAGAACCCTAATAGTCAACAAAATGAATGTTATCCCTCAAATCTATTTAAACATTAAACTAAGTTAAACACTAATCCTAAATATAAATAAAATTGAAACCTAATCCCTGAATATAAACCCTAAACCCTAAATCCTAACCCTTACCCTAATTAAACCCTAATTTGAAAATCAAACAAAATTGAAAACTAAAATAAATGGAATGCTAAATTAAACCCTAACACCAATTAAAGTCTAACCACAACCATAACTAAACTGAACCCTAACCCAAACCCAAACCTAAACCCAATTAAATATTATATCTACTGAGCCACAACCTAATACCAAATAGAAGTAAAACCCTAAATAAAATTTTACCCTAACCCTAAATGAAATTGAGTCTTCACACTAAGTGAAAGAATTAAATGAAACTATAACCTAATTGACCATTCAAATAAATTGAACCCTAAAACTAAATTAAATTAAACCCTAAGCTTGTAGCTTTTAGTCCTCCCACCCATTGCTCATGTTTCTCCCACTCCTGTCTCTCCCATTGGTGGTTATGGAGGGTGTGGGAAACAAACAACCTCTCTACCACTTCCCCAAAGCTTTCTAGCATACTCTCCTTCCCAAGGAACACAACCCTCTTTTCAATATTGATCAAATTGGTTAGAACATTACCCTTCCTGCTACGCTCTCCCTCAACATAAACTAACACAAACACAATTTGGTCTTAACCATTACTAAATTATGGTTAGCCTTTTAATACCTACCCTAGATCTAATTTTATATCAGACAAAAACCCTACTACTATATTAAAACTAAATGATATTAAACCCTACCCCTAAACCAAATCAAATCATAACCTTAACCTTAAACTAAGTTGAACCCTAACCATAAACCTAATTACACCCCAAGCCTAAATGAAATTGAACCCTAACATTAAGTTTGTACTAAATTTAATGATTATCTTAACACTAAACCAAATTAAACCCTTAGCCTAAACCTAATTGAACACTAAACAAAAGTAGACCTTAACCCTAAACTAAATTTAACCCTAGCCATAAACCTAATTGAATATCAAACCTTGCATAAAACAAAATTGAATCGCAAACATAAACCTATTTGTAAACTAAACCAAATAAAACCTTAACCCTAACACTAAATTTAAAAAAAAAAAAAAATCCTATTAATAAACTAACATGAATTATGAATAATCATAACACAAAAACACATGAGACGCTATCCCTAACACTACTCAAAATATAATCCTAACCAAATTTAGCCTTAATCTAAACACTAATCCAAATCAAATGCTAACCTTCAACATAATTGAACTCTAAACCAAATTGAGTCCTAACCCTTTACAAAACCTAACCTAAACTAAATTGTACCCTAACCTCATAACATAAAACCAAAGAAACATTGATCTCAATGCTAGACCAAAGTTTATGATAAACCAAAGGCTACTTAAATATTAACTAACTGAAACCCTAATTCAAATTGAACTTGAATCCTAAACCTAAACCAAGTTTACCCCTATCTCTAATTGTAACTCTGAAACTAACTAATTTCTGACCACAACCCTAAACTAAAATGAACCCAAATACTATTCAAAACTTTAGAACTAATTCAATATTGAAACCATACATTAAACCAAATGGAACCCTAAATTAAACAATAACCATAACACTAAATTAAATTAAACATAAATATTAAACCTAAACTAAAACCCTAAATTAAACCCTAAACTTAAACATATTTCAAAATTAAACTAAATTAAACCCTAAGGATAAACCTAAAAAAATATTAACCTTGACCGTATACCAAAATGAACCTTAAACAAATTTTAAGCCTAACCACAACTGCTAAGTAAAATGAACCCTAAACCCCAACCTAAAGCCAAATACTATATCAATTGAGCCACAACCTTATACCGAATAGAAGTAAAACCCTAAACAAAATTTGACCCTAACCGTAAATCAAAATGAACCCAAATTCTAAACCAAATTATAACTTAACCCTAAGATTAAACCAATTAATCCCTAACTAAAAACCTAATTAATTAATTAATAAATTAAACCCTGAATATAATTATTGTAAAATCTTCACACAACCTGAAAGCATTCAATGGAACTCTAACCTAATTGACCCTTAAACTAAATTGAACCCTAACCCTACATAATGAAGGTTGAATCCATACATTAAACCAAATGGAACCCTAATATTAAAAATAGACCAAATTGAACCATAACACCAATTAAAGTCTAACCACAGCCATAACGAAATTGAACACTAACCTAAACCTAAACCCATTTAAATACTATATTGATTGAGCCACCACCTAATACCAAATAGAAGTAAAACCCTAAACAAAATTTTACCCTAACCCTAAATGAAATTGAATCTTTACACTTAGTGAAAGTATTAAATTAAACTATAGCCTAATTGATCATTAAACTAAATTGAACCCTAAAACTAAAGTAAATTAAACTGTAACCCTATATCTAATTAAAAATTATACCATACTAAACCCTTCAATTAAATTAAATTTAACCCAACTCCTAAAGGAACTTCAACTCTAATTATAACATTAAACCAAATTGAAACATGTTCCTAAACCAAATTATATTTTAATGAAAACACATAGCCAAATTGAACCCTAATTCTAATCAAAATTGAACCAAAACCCTAATTGTAATTTAACATTTGACCAAATTAAACCTACATTAAACAATAACACGAAAATAAATTAAATACCATCCCTAAACCCAATCGACATAACAAAACAAATTACAATCTAAATTTTAAAATTTTTATATGTGATTATATTTATTAGTTGAATTATTAAATATACTTATTAAATTAAATTATATATATTTATATTTCATAAAGTAATATAAATAATTTAGTAATTTTTTTAAAACAAATTACTTATACTATTTTGAATAATATTGTCAATAAGACATTACATTTTTAATTATTTGAAAATGAAATAAATGCAATCTTAAAAAATGAAATAATTAAGATTATATTAAATATTTTGATTTAAGAATTAGCATTTGTAATGAAATATTTTTGACTAGGGTGAATGCACCTCTCCATGAAAATAAAGGCCCAATCCAGATTTGAACCTTGGTGGGAATAACAACACAACCACCACTTCACCAACACACTATGTGGTGAACCTTTCTTTAAAACTAATTTCAATAATTAATAGAAAATAAATAATTTGACTTGTAAACTATTAAAAAATAATTGTTTGTTTCTTCTTTATTGGCATGCCATTGCTAATAGCATATATATATATA
>MU228320.1:238456-293196 GCA_018584345.1 Thuja plicata | reverse complement strand
AGTGGCCTTGTTAGAGGACTTAGAACATTCCAATCTGAATGTCACCTTGTTAGAGGATTTATACAAATGACTGTTAAGTCAACCTTGTTAAAGGATTTAACTGATATAATGGTAAGAAAGTATTTAGCAGTTGTGATCTGGTACATACAACTTACTTTGCAATTCAGATCCACTTACAACTTTGATGTTAACTTACTGGATAGCCTGCATTGCCATTTCAACCTTTTGATCTGCTTGGAAATCCTTCAAGAAATCACACATGCAACACTCTACTTTTGCTTTTTGCCTTCTTTGCTAGATCATGCCAAACACTAAATCAACTATGCAAACCTTTTGCATACACAATCATTCATCCACACTCCAACATCTCAAATGAATAACCCCCATGAGGTTATCATATACCTCTCTGTTTAGGTCAGATAAATCTTTTTCCGCTTAAACAAGATCGTAGATCTTAGGTTAGGTCAGATCCAATGAATCATCCCATATTTACATTACATTTACTTCTCCAAAGTAGCCTCTAATTAAATATTGAAACCATGCATTAATTATGGTTACCCATGTATTAAATGACATGGATCAATCTTTAATTAACATTACATATCCCAATAAAATCAACTAAGTCAGCCAGAGATCTCAAATCTCATCATTAATCAAACTTCTGTAAGTCGGCCAACATCACTATTTCCACTCAACAATTTCAGTGGTGCTCAGCATTAAGAAACTTTTTTCTCATCACAAGCAACTTTACTTGGCACAAGCAACTTTTCTCGGCACACAGAACAACTAGAAAAACTATCTTTGAAAGATAAACAACTAATTACTTTGCCAGGGTGACAACTGATCAAATACCCTTTGAATTACCTTAACTCAACCATTCACTTGGTCTTCTTGTTAAATCTTCTTCATCAACAATAGATATGGTACTCAAACAGATAACAATAGTCTCACCAGTAAAGGTTTGACATCAATGACAAAATAACAATTTCTTGCATCGTCACTTTCCAATAGCTATTCCTAGTATTATTAAGCATGTCCAGCTCGAATTCCCTGGAATTGTCACTGAGAACCACCATAGCTAGATTGATAAGTTCCTCTAGCTTAATCTAGTCATCTTCACCCTTAATGACCTTGGGATTAACAACTTCTCTAGTAATCCCCATTTTGGTGGTTTTGACATTGAAGTTACCCCATCCCATTATCTTCCCCTGTTCAAACATATAGTAGAAAAACTTGCTATCCTATCAAATATCATTCTCATTATCATGGGGTTATGAGATCTAAGGTGAAGGGTTAGCCTGGTTAGTCTCATAATGCTCATCCTGGAGCTTCTCCTTCACCTTGTGGCTAGAAATAGGGGAATTTTTATGGGTTTGATCCTTGGGAGTTTTCCAGCTTGCGCTCTCATCCCTATTCTTGCCCTTTTTATTATGGTATTTCACCATAGCCGCCTGCCTTCTCTTTCTTCCTTTTCCAGTGGAAATTTCTTCCTCACCATCCGTATCCATACCTTCCTCATTTTTGTTATAATCCTCCTCTTAGGGTATAACCAATGTGGTCTGCTTTTTGGATGGGGTCACCATTTTTTATTTTTTAATGGTATGTAGACTGATAATCCACTTCTTAGAGGACGAACCCATATTATTATTTTTTGTTTCATACTCATCTTGATCCTCAAAGTACAGACCTTCACTATCTTCAATCTCCAAAGGAATGTAGTTAGAGACAGAGGCCTCCATGTCTTCTTTCTGAGCAATCTCCTTCCCTAGAATTTGGGCTTTAAAGAACTCATAAATAAGAAGTAAAAGCCCTTCATGCAAAGCAGGATTTTCAATAGCCTTATCCCTAAACCCATTAATATTTTCATTTAATAAAGCATATAAGTAAAAGGATATTGAAACCTGCATACCATGGTGAAAATGATTCATGAGAACAAAGTGGTAAGTTATGATCCTGTCAAACCTGGTGTCCAGCATAATATAATAGATGATAACTCTTAGAATAAATCTCCACAATATTTTCATCCCTTCTGGAAGATAGTAGGTCCCAGATTTGGTAAGTGGTTTCTTTTCTTCCTCATTTTTCACGAAATCACATATTGCAGAGTCCAAAATCTTGTGGTCTCTATAAAATTTATTGCCAACTATTGGGATGCCAGTGACTATAGAAATAACCTCCTCGGTAATCGTAAATTTTTTACCATCAATCACCACACTGCCTTCGTCCCAGTATTTCACAAACATTTTCATCACCGACAACTTCCTGCCATGAAGCCTTTCAATGAAAGTGGAAATGCCTCCCTGTTGGAGATAGTGCCAAACCTTGGTCCTTCTCCTCCATTTTTCATACTCTTTAGAGGGCTCCCATCTATGTGTTTCCACTCCCATCGCAAGAAAAAAGCTTTGATATGCTAACAAGGTTTTACCACTTAAAAAACCTTTTATCTTCGAGTTGTTCCAGATTATACTTCTTATTTGCCTTGAAAGATAAGTTTTGTCCATGAAAATGGACACCCATTAAGTGTGCATATGTGACTTGTGATCATTTCCTTTCCATCCTATCTTGTACTTTCCATTTATGGGAAAGGCATTACCATGCGCAACATTTTCAATCATAATTCATTCTAATAAATCCTTCCTTTCCTTGGATTTTGTCATTATCGATGAAATCGATCACTTCATGTGGGAGGTCTCCATTGTGAAGCCAACAAGTTTGCTTGTCACTTTTCACTCTACCATGTTGGCAAATCAGTCAGCTACCTGGTTGGCTTCTCTATACATGTGGGAGATGTGAACCTTGTCAAAGGTGTTCAAAAGGTTGCATGTATCATCAATCATGTTGGATATAGTCTACGATGGTGGGTGAAGCTTATTTAGGCAATTAATAATGTTGCATGAGTCCCCTTCTAACCATAGATTTTTTATCCCCAAGTCATGAGCTAATTTGGTAACTTGGAGGGCCGCATTTGCTTCCATGTAGTGATCGGTTTGTGTGCTAAGAGGAAATTTGATAGTGGCAATGCCCTTGCCAAAGAAATTTAGAATCACTCCACCACTTCCTACATTACCCTTGGCCGCACTGTCAAAGTTGGCTATAGACCATCCTTCCAGAGGAAAGCTCTAGGTACAGTTCTATTTTTTATCTTTGGTCTTCTTAGGATCTTCCAAAGTGTCTTTTAATGCAAAAGGATTAGAATTCCCACATGAAACATAATTTTCTAATAAAACATGATGTGTCTTCTCAAAAATGATTTTGGGAGGAACACTTCAGCCCCTGAAGATACAATTATTGCACTCTTTCCAAATTCCCTAGCAAAGGTGAGGAATCACCCACGACCAAATTTTGTGAAAATAAGTATTCTTGAAAGGCAGGGTCCATTGGGAGAAGAGGTCCTGAATAGAGGAGGGGAAGCACCAATGCATCCCAAAAATTGACAGTAAAAAGTGCCAAATAGAGCTAACAAAGGGGCAATGGAGAAAAATATGGTCCTCCGATTCAGCTTGGCACTGACACAGAACACACCTATTGGGGATCGCGATGCCACGTTTCAGAAGGTTAACAATAGTGAGAATGAGATTTTGAAGTAAAAGCTAGTGAGAATGTATAAATAATAGTTATAATTATAAAAATGATTAAATTTGTATATTATTAAATATTACAATTATTATATATTATTTTGTGATGCATAATATTAATGTGAGAATTGTATTATATATAGTATAATTGTAATTTATAATATTGTATAAATATTAATAATTATTAATAATATGATATTTTTACCTCAACATTTTGCATCAAGTTGGATGATTCATTATTAAAATTTACAATCTATTATGTTAGCTTGTATTATTTTGTGTTTTATTTTTTAGTTTTATATTACTCATATGTATACTATAATATTGGTGATGATCTAATTTAAGTTTTATTTTTTGAAAGCTCGCTAAGGATATTATCTGTAAAATTTCCAATATGGATCCCTATGAATATTCATTTACAGTTGTGTAAGATACATTGTTTATATTTCTTAATTAAGTGATGTACAATGAATTTTGGTGTCTATTGTTATATTGGTGATGACCTGAATTAAGTTTGATTTTTGAGATATTATCTATTGAAGTTCCTCTTCGATTTGAGGGTTAGATCTTCAAATTGGCCATGATCTATTACAAGATGCTCATCAAGCTTAATAATGATTTTTCCATCCTGTTTTATTTCAACTGCCCAACATAATTTAATTTCAATTTAAGGTACCATGGTGGGGGATAATGCTTAAAATTTCCTATATGAATCCCTATGAAAATGTATTTGCAGTTGTATTGGAATGATTACAATCTTGATTTAGAGTAAAGAATATTTTGTTTGCATGTATTGAGTGAGTACAAAACTATTGAGGTTGAAAATTGCCTACTGACCAAAGATTTTACCATAGTGTTTGAAATTAATCCACTCTTTGGAAATTATGTGCAGAGTAAAAATTTTAATCTTATAATCCATAACATCATCGGTAACCTCTGGCCCACTCTAACTATAAACTAGATAGTAAGAATAACCAGAAGCCCTGCAGTTTGTGTGTCTAGGGATATTTCAAGGTAGAGAAAAGTGATGATCACAAAAATGTCTAGTATGTAGCCAAGATGCCTAAAGAAGGAGAGCCAAAAATCCATAAGAAATTCCAATCAAGTATAGAAATTCTAGTGACTCCCTCCTCTAGAAGTTGGAAATTCAATGACAAGTCTCCACCAGATCAATTAGGAGAAGAA
The DNA here is from genome assembly GCA_018584345.1 of Thuja plicata. NCBI lineage: Eukaryota > Viridiplantae > Streptophyta > Pinopsida > Cupressales > Cupressaceae > Thuja > Thuja plicata. The sequence goes on along the minus strand of MU228320.1, from coordinate 288,436 downwards.
TTAATGTGGCCACATGAACAAGCGTTGATTCCAAGAATTCTCTAATCCTTTTATCCAAAAATCTCTTTGACCCTCTTCCTATGGAACAATGTGTTTTCGCAACCAGTCTATGAATTTTTGTCTTAGTTTCTATTCATTCTTTATGCACTCAATAAATTCCTAAAGATGTGATGGGAAGTTGCAAGAATCCATAAGAAGCAGATCCCTCACATAGTTTTCAAATGAATAAAATTATAAATCTGAATACATCACTTAGTTTTTATTTCCACAAAAGGTGAAGGGCATCGATGAACATTTACAGTTAGATAATTTTGTTTAGAAAATTTACAAACAATTTTTTTTTCTAAAAAAGTGGTTAAAAGATGAAATCATGTTATAAGTTCTCCTAGAATAACTACTAGTGTAAAATAAGAAGCATGTTAGCCCCCGAGAAGCTATGTGCAAACTCAATGGAAACAACATTACTCTACATTTGGTTAACAAGGAGAGTGCCAAGTTTTAGAAAATAGCCAAATACATAAGCATAACCATGGATGAAATAAGATAATGTTGCATCAAACCAAAATTATGCAAACTCATATTTGTGTGTCACTTTGTTTGTGTTACATACGCATCAGACATTATATTCATTATCTACGTGTGTGAATTTAATATCATTTGTGTTACATGTGCATCAAACATTCTATTCTATGTCTACAAACAAGCTTCATACAATGTTTCTCTAGGGTCTTCAAATTTATTTAACTTTGTTTGGTGTAATCCAACCAAACAAGAAAGTTGACTATCAGTTTTAGCAATCACAAGTGCCTTTTTATTCATTTTGGTGCTCAAGTTTGATATAGTCATTAGTGTATCAATTTGAAATGGGATAAATCTATTAACATAGAGGATTTGAACTCAATTTTTTGTATGGTTAAGAGAAACATTGTGGATTATGAAAGAGTAATTGTGGATTACGAAAGAGAGCTTGCCTAAAAAAAATAAGACCTTGTTGTAATGATGTAATGCAAGTAAAATAATCCTCAATTAGTATATATATGACAAGTAATGTGATGAATATGCACCCTCCCACATCATCAAAAAATTACCTAGGCATAGGGGTAAATTCCATTAGGATTCCAAGTGGAGAAATGCATTTCGCATTCCCTCATAATAACTAACCACACTAGGATTAACCTATAGATTAAGTGCAGATAACCTTCCCATAGGTAATTACTATTCTCATAGGTAATTAATAGTCTCCCTAGAAACATAACTCGTAAATGAATTATAAGTATTAACGATGTGAAATGCCAGTATTCTATACCTAACAACAATGGAAGGACGAAGCACTATGGTAGAGGAAGAGAGGGCCATCATCCAAAATTGAAGAGTGGGAAGTGATGAACTATAACTAATTGAATGTTTGAAGATGACAAAGTTGATGATCACTGAGATATAGAAAGTTAATGTAAAACATTAAATAATTTAATGCATTGTATTGTCATTGATGTCAACTTAATATAGTATGATTTCTCATACTCATATTGTCACAACACTTAAAGATCTGAAAAGACAATGTTTTTGTCATTGGTAATCATGTACACCGAGGGATAGTGAACCCTAAGAATAGTAGTTCACAGAACCTGATGGACAGTGTTACCTGAGAAATAATTACCAAGCTAACTGTGGTTGTCACCGAAAAAAATAAAAGTTGATGCCTGAGCTATTTGCAGTAGTCTCCGAGCACAACTGAAGTGTTGACCGATGAGAACTGAAGTTAGGATACAACAAAATAACTTAGCTAGCAGGAGCTAAAGATAGAGTTGATTGATTGTTTACTTTATTTTCATCGATCAGTTAAAATCTAAAGATAAGAATGAGATTTAAAGCATGTTCTATTACAGAAAACAAGGAGAGATTTGCAGAATAAAACTAAAGCGAGCATGGCGAGCTTTACGGATCAAGAAGTGATCAACATAGAAAAAAAGGACAAGAAATGGTGAAATCATGTCTATATAAAGGGACAAGTAATTCATAAGAAATGGGGGAAGACAAAAAAGAATGTTGAAGAGAATTCTGGTGAAGATAAGAAGTCTTCATACATACCTAATCAAACAAGCTAAAGAACATATCTAAGATTTTTGCAAACACTGAACAACAAAGAAGCAACAACATTCACCGAGAAGAAAGAAGTGGAGCAAAGGAATTGAAGAGAATATTGATCAGAAAGGTATAATGAGCTTAAAATAGATCTGAACATCTGCAAGATTAAGTTGTATTTATGAACAGATTATATACTGTTTCACTTTAATCATTGATTTGGAAAATCTCTTAACAGAGTGGAATTTAACCATCCTTTATATATTGAGATACATCACAAGGAGTATCAAAAGCTTTTCATGTTGATAGCATACTGAATGCTAGGTCAAGTGATAAACTGTTAGTGATAAATCCTCTAACAAGGTCGCACTTAACAGTGTGTTTTTAACCTTTAACAGTGTTGGCTCTCCACTAAGCTCACTTCAGAAGAGTAAAAATTTTTGGTTACCGGTCCCAAGTGGTTTTTCCCTTAAGAGGGTTTCCACGTTAAAAAACTGTGTCAAATCTTTATATGGTTCATTGCTTTAATTTTTTTCTTTACACATTACTAAAACATTATTGATCGGTAAACACTAAGTTATTTACTATATTTTGCTAAAGGTTATGAATAGATAGACTTTTATTCACTAAAGCTTAAGGAAAGGATAAAAAGTATAAACATCAAGCAGTATATACATGTCAGATTCACACAAGGCATACATCTTGTAGGATTGAAGATAACTATAGGTTTAATATTTGTGGTATAAATGTTTGGACTAAGTTAATCGATTAATTTTTGAGGCCACTGATTCACCCCCCCCCCCCCCNTTCCCCCCCCCCCCCCCCTCTCAGTTATTCTAACAATTGGTATAAGATCTTGTGTTCTTAGAAAGGGAGTTTAAAGACTCAAGCTAAAGATCACAATATGAGAAAAAGGGATGTGCCTAAGTTTCACAAGGAAAACTTTGCATCATGGCAAAGAAGGATAAGACTCCACCTATTAGGTATTAGAAATGATGTTACATAGTACTTGGGTACTAAATTTGTTTTACCTACTGGACCTCTGACAGTTGATCAATTGAGAGAAAAGCATGAACACAATTCTATGATGATAAAACTTACTTCCTCACTCTCCAATGCTGAATTTGAAGATGTCAAATCATCCACCATTGCAAATAAAATGTGGGACAAATTGAAGCTAGTACATGGAGGAGATAAAAATGTGCTAAGAGCTAAGGCTAAAAGCCTAAGAGAAAGCTTTGATGACCTAAGAATGAAAGAAGGAGAAAACATCACTTAGTATAGCTGCATAATCAAAGAGGTTGTAAATGCTATCCGAGGAATAGGAGGTGTTATTGAAGAAGAAATAGTGGTAAGTAAAATTCTCAGAACCTTATTGCTTGTTTATGCTATTAGAGTATCTGATATACAAGAAATGAGAGAAGTAACAAATAACAATGTTACTCTAGATAGTTTGATTGGTAGACTTATTTCATTTGAGATGAATAAATTTGAAAGTGTCTTACCAACTATTGAGTTTGCATTCAAATCTTCATTGAAAATAAGTAAATCAAGTCATAAACACACTATGAGAAATGATAGTGAAAGTGATAGTAATGACTAAGAACTTGATGAGATTGAAGCACTAATGGCTAGAATATTGTAGAGAGGCAAAGGTAGATACAAAGGTAAACTACCACTTGTATGTTTTAATTGTAAAGAGATTGGACACTTTGCTGCTAGATGTCCTAACAAAAGAAAAGATGACAGAAGTAATGACAAAACTTATGAAAATAAGTTTGATAGAGGTCATGACAGAGATTACTAAAGCAACTGGCAATTTGAAATAAGAGAGAACTGAGAGTACAAGGAAAAAGGAAAGAAGGCTTGTTACCTGGCTGAGAAAAAAGTTGGAAATACTCTCACTGAATCTGATTTATATATTGAGGTGGTATTTGTTGCTATGAAGGATGATTCAGACAAAGAATAAAGGTATCTTGAGACTGCACTTATATCTAAGGTTAGTAAAAATGATGTCTGGATTATTTATAGTGGTTGTACTCACCACATGACTGGAGATAAAGAAAAGTTTGAGAATTTTGGATATTATAATGCCAAATCAGTAAGAATGGGTAATGACTCACCTTGTCCAGTTGAAGGTAAATTAACCATAATATTGAATAATCTAATCGGATGTGATCAAAATGCATACTAGGTAAAAGGACTTAACTATAATCTATTGAGTGTTTCATAGCTAAATAACATAGGAAACCGAGTTGCATTTGACAATAAAAAGGTAAAGATCTTTAATGAATTAGGAAGGTTGATCAGAACTAGTGAAGAGACAAAAGCTAACCTATTCTCTCTTGATGATATTAACACCACATGTTTAATGGCTAGAAATGAAGACATATGGTTGTGGCATAAAAGGTTATGTTATATGAATTTTGACAACATGGTTAGGATAAGAAATAAAAGGAAAGTAAGAGGCTTACTGAGCATGTCAAAACTCGACCATGTCATGTGTAAGAATTATCAAAAAGGTAAAATGGCAAAGTCTAGTTTCAAGAGAAAAACCTACACATCCAATGCTATTCTAGAATAAGTCCATTATTATCTATGTGGACACACGAGAACAAAGAGCTACTATGGTGATTCATTCTATTTGTTGATGATTACTATAGAATGATGACTGTTATGTTCTTAAAAGAGAAATTAGAAGCATTCAATATGTTTAAATGATATAAAGATATAGTGGAAAGGAACTAAAATGTCTAAGGTCAGATATAGGAGGAGAATTTATTTTTGAAGATTTCACTAAATTTTTTAATGAGCATGGAATTCAAAGATAGGTTTCTATACTGAGAGAACCACAAAAAAATGGGATTGCTAAAAGAAGGAACAGATCCATTGGTGATTATGCCAGAACACTGATGATTGAGAAATACATCACACAAACATTCTAGAGAGAAGTTTTTAGTAATGTTGTCTACACATTGAACAAAGTTCAATTGAAGAAAGACACCCTATGAGCTCTGGTTTGTCTATAGTGAAGAACCTAACACTCTACCCAAGAAATAGTGTATTGCTCCCAAGCGATGGAACATTACACCCAAGCATTAGGCTGCAAATACCAAAAATTAGGAAATTGCTCACAATGATGTACCGAGTGATGAAGATCAAGATGATGATCAGAATGATGAACAAAGAGATGAAATAGTAATTTTAAAGTATGTCAGAAGACACCATCCACATAACCATATCATAGGAGATAAAAAGGATGGAATGAGAACAAGAAGTAAGTCACTGAACACTAGATGTTTAATTTGTGATTTTGAGCATAAATCTATCAACACTACACTTGAAAATGAAGAATAGGTCAGTGCTATGAATGAAGAGATTGAGAAGATTGAAAGAACAAAACATGGACATTAGTACCTAGACCAGATGACAAAAATTTAATTGGTACCAAATGGATATTCAGAAACAAACTGAATGAGAATGTAGAAGTCACAAGGAACAAAGCAAGATTAGTATGAAAAGGGTATGCACAAGAAGAAAATATTGACTATGGATAAATCTTTGCACCCGTTGCTAGACTAGAAGGAGTAAGAATTCTAATTGCTTATGCTGAATTCAAAGGATTCAAGGTATACAAAATGGATGTCAAATCTGCATTCCTAAATGGAATACTAGAAGAAGAGGTATACATTGAACAACCAGAAGGGTTTGTTGATCCTAAAAAGGAAACATGGTTTGTAGACTACACAAAGCCTTGTATGGATTGAAACAAGCATCGAGATCATGGTATGAAATACTTCACTCCTATCTAATAAGTATTGGATTTGTAAGAATAGCTGAAAACAATAATCTGCATTTAAAAGAAGATACTGATGATAACATTTTGGTTGTTGAAATATTTGTTGATGATGTCATATTTGGAGGTACTCATATGTTATGCAAATAATTTTATAATCAAATGAGCAAAGAGTTTGAGATGTCAATGTTTGGGGAGATCAAATTATTTCTTGGTGTACAATTTCTTCAACAGGATGCAAGCATCTACATCACACAATCCAAATACATCAAGGAAGTGCTGAAGATATTCAAGATGGAAGATTCCAAACTAGTTGGAACACCTATGGTAACCGGATGCAAGATGACAAAGGAAGACAAGTCAATCGAGGTAAATCAAACCCTATATAGATCTATGACTAGAAAACTCATGTATGTTTTACATACTACGCCAGATATAACACATGCATTTGGAATAGTTGCAAGATTCTCTGCTAATCCCAATGAATAAATATGACAGTTGTCAAAATAATTTTGAGATATCTAAAGAATACTGAAGACTATGGTCTGTGGTATAAAAGAGAAGGAAAATTTGAGCTTCAATTCTGTATAGATGTTGATTGGGATGGAAACTTAGATGATAGAAAGAGCACAATTGGAGGACCATTCTTCATGGGTGACAAACTTGGCACACGGATAAGAAAAAAGCAAGAATGCATCTCACAATCCACCATAGAAGAAGAATATGTGGCTACTACTGCAAATTGCTCTAACATTGCATGGATCAAGTAATGAATGGAGTGTATGAATATGAAAATTCCTTTACCAGTAATTATCTATTGTGATTATACAAGTGCAATAAACATCTCAAAGAACCCAGTCATGCATGCTAAGACAAAGCATATTGCTATCAAGTATCATTACTTAAGAGAACAAGTGCAAGAGAAAGTGGTGATACTAGAATATGTGCAATCTAAAGAATAATTGGCAGACATGTTCACAAAGCCATTGTCAAAAGATACATTTGAGTACCTGAGGAAGAGAATAGGGGTCTGACCCTTGTCTACTGGTCACTAAGCTGACTAGGAGGCTACATCGACCTACACATTATTAGAAGATCATTCATGTTGATGCAAGCAAAGAGATGGACTACAAAGACATATCCATACATAAAAAGGTACTTATCTGCACCGAACACCAGAGATGTTGTTGGCTACTACAAAGCTTAAATTTCTGATGGAAAGGAAATTCAAGGAATATATTAGAGAAAAGAGATATAATTTGGCATTTATGTCAAAGGGAGAGATGTACTTAATAAATATGGAGTGAAGTATTTAATGAAATATATTGTTTTCAAAGGAAATAGAGATATATCCATCAAGGAGAGGTGTTCAGTCAAAGGGAGAGAAAACATCAAAAAATGATTCAAAGAAACATCCATCTAAGGGAGAGAATTGGAAAAGTTAACACTACATATCTATACAGAAAAGGGAGAAGAGATTCCACAACAAAGGGAGAGACAGAATAAATAGTTGCTAGGTCTATCCAGTGAAGAGAATAAAGAATGAAGAAAGTACTCTACAAGAATCAAATCTAAGCTAGAAGAGCTTACCGAGAGTCAAACATTTGTATTGGTTATAGGACAAATAAGTTTGGTAGATATTGATAAACTACAACTGATATATTTCATATTGTATTAGTTGTATGTAGTATATTTCCATCAATTCCAAAGGGAGAGATTAACAAACTATAAATAATTGAATGTTTGAAGATAAAAAAAGTTGACGATCATCGAGATGCAAAATATTAAATCATTTAATTTATTGTATTGTCATTGATGTCAACTTAATATAGTATGATTTATCATACTCATATTGTCACAATACTTAAAGATCTTAAAAGACAATATTTTTGTCATTGGTTACGGTAACCCTCAAGAATCCCACCCCACCCCAAAGCCCCCACCATGATCCCCAGGATAAACCTCTCTCCTCTAGCATGGAGTAAAAATGCAATTTCACAGGCACCCTTAAAAGAAAGTTTGTGATTATTGACAAGGAAATTGCAGAGATCAAAAAGAGTATGCAGGACCTGATGAACCACTGCATGAGGACCAAAAAATTTGCACTAAAGGTTATGCATGCCTCGGCGATGACCCTTTGTAATGTGCAGGAAAAGCTGGCGGATGGAAAATTGGAAGCAGACAAGGATAACAAGGATTTGTTCCTGTTCCTCCAGGAGGAGTGGGCGAGAACCCTGCTGTCTAAACAACTTAGAGGGAAGAATTAATGTTGCTGCCTATGGTTTGGGTTATTTTGGTTGGTCTTGTCCCTCGGTTCCCATGTTCTATGTTTGGGGTTAATTTTAAGTTTGTTATTTTGGTTTGGTTGAGCCCTGCGAGGCTTAGTGACAATATTTTTTATGCTACTGTTGATAGCAATTACTCTACTTTAATCATTTTGAGTAGAACTGTTACTTTTGTTTTTGATAGAGGAAGAACTAGATTTGGTGTCTGTGATATCTTGCTAAACTACTGTTAATCTTTGACTAGTTCCATTAATATGTTGTTAATGTGCTACTAGTCCTCTGTTCCACAGGCCAGCACCCTCTTGCTGCTTTTTCTATCAAAAACATTTTTGTCGTCGGTAATCATGTACACCAAGCGACACAGAACCCCGAGCATAGTAGTTCATAGAACCTGATGGATAGTGTTACTTGAAAAATACTACCGAGCTAACTGTAGTTGTCATTGAACAAAACTAAAGTTGATGCTCGATCTATCTGTATTGGTCACCGAGCATAACTAAAGTGTTGACAAATGAGAACTAAAGTTAGGATATGAAAAAAAAACTTAGCTAGCAGGAGCTAAAGATAGAGTTAACTGATTGTTTACTTTGTTTTCATCAATCAGTTAGAAGTTAAAGATAAGGAGATTTAAAGCATGTTTTATTCCACTAAACAAGGAGATATTTGTGGAATAAAACTAAAGAAAGTATGGAAAGCTTTACAGATCAAGAAGTGATCAATGAAGAAAACAAGAAGGAAAAGAAATGGTGAAATAATTTTTCTATATAAAGAGACAAGTAATTCATAAGAAATGGGGGAAGATAAAAAAAGAATGCTGAAGAGAATTCTGGTGACGATAAGAAGTCTTTATACAAACTTGATCATACAAGGTGAACAATAGAGCTAAGATTTCTCCAGACACCGAGTAATAGAGAAGCAACAACATTCACTAAGAAGAAAGAAGTGGAGAAAAGGAATTGAAGAGAATTGATCTGAAAGGTATTATGGGCTTAAAATAGATCTGAACATTTACAAGATTAAGTTGTATTTATGAACAGATCATATATTATTTTAGTTTAACCATTGATTCATAAAATCTCTTAACAAAGTAGGATTTAACCATCCTTTACATATTGAGATACATCCCAAGGAGTATCAAAAGGTTTTCATGTTGACACTATAGTGAATGCTAGGTCAAATGATAAACTGTTAGTGATAAATCCTCTAACAAGGTCGCACTTAACAGTGTGCTTGTAACCTTTAATAGGGTTGGCTCTTCACCAAGCTCACTTCAAAAGAGTGAAAATTTTAGGTTACTGGTCCCAAGTGGTTTTTCCCTTAACATGGTTTCCATGTTAAAAATCCATGTGTCAAATGTGTGTATAGTTCACTTCTTTAATGTTTCTCTTTACACCTTACTAAAACATGATTGATCGGTAAACCCTAACTTATTTACTGTATTTCAGTAAAGGTTAAGAAAAGGTAGACTGATATTCAGTAAAGCTTAAGGAAAGGATAAAAAGTATAAACACTGAGCATTATATACATGTTAGATTCAAACAAGGCATACGTCTTGTAGGATGAAAGATAGCTAGAGGTTTAATATTTGTGGTATAAAGTTTTGGACTGAGTTATTGGATTAATGTTTGAGGCCACTGATTCACACCCTCCCCCTCTCATTTATTCTAACAAGAAGGTTTTGTATGGGGATGATAGAGAGTATGAACGTGAAAAGAGATGGTTAATTTCCAAGACATAGCCCCTCTCGATGTCACTCTCCTTGAACTATTATTGGAGACGTGTGAGAGGATAGTTGACTGGGGATGGGAAGGAAGAAATATTATAGTAAGTAATAAAAATTTGGGGGTGGGGCACAACTATCTCTAGGATTAACTTCTTCTCCTTCAAGCCATCCTAACTTGATAGAGACGAAGGATGAAGCTATAGAGTAACCTTATTTTCTTGAACTCCTTGCTTCCAACAAATTTTCCTAAGATATTCTTCGAGCACCCACAACAAATTCTTACATCTTAACTAAAGGGTTGGTCCCATGGGTGGGAGGGAAACTATAGTTCCATCCCTACACATGAATAGTAATCTACCTTTGCATGCATGAACTGACAAATAGAATAACCCTCCCATAATATAATAGGAGAACCCCTGTGCATGCACATGCAATATAGTAGAAGTCCTTTGAATTGGAAATAACCATTGAATCAAGAAGAATTTATCACTCCAATAATATAATAATAGGGCCCCCCTCATGCATGCCAAGGGAGATAGACATATTTTTTTAGTGGTTTTGTGTTTTGAAGGCTCTGTAGACGAAGCACTATACGAAAAAAATCAATAAAAAAATAACTTAGCTCTTCTATTGTGCTTTCATACTTTGGTTGTAGGAAAACAAAATAGACAAGACATATTCTAATTCATTTAAGCATTGGCTTCAATGCAAAAAATTTGAGGGCACATAAAACCCTTCTCATGTGTTATAAAACCTCTCTTTTTATAATTCCCCAATTTTTTCTTGGTTCAATTTAATAAATTTTTTCCTTTATAATAATCATTGATTATTTAGAAATTTCAAATAATATTTAAAATCCAAAACTCAAGATGAATTTCCCTTACTATAATTAGGCATTTGAATATATATTTTTTTGTGCTAACTGATCACGCAAGTACTATGCACTTTTTGGGTTGACTCGTCAACCATTTCCCTAGGTTAACTCATCAAGCATTTCCCTAGGTTGACTTGTCAAGCAAGTTTTAGGGTTAGGATTTTTTCTATAAGAAAAATGGTGTTAGGGTTATGGCTTGTTAGAGTGAAGATGTATTATAGCTTTTGTACTCGTATTGATTTCTAAGGGATCACTAGTTGTAATCGGTTAAAATTACTGGATAATAATATTAGACTCTCTATTTGGTGGACATAGCCTGGGATTGGGTGAACCACATTAAATTTGTGTCTTCTTTTTCTACTTTTGTGTGCTTTATTCCTCTGTATTATTGAATATATTTGCATCTAACTATTAGATTTTTGTCATCTAATCCTAACATTATCAATATAATTATTATAAAGTATGATATTAAGAAGAGAAAATAAAAATAGTAGAAATAACATATATAGATGGTTATGTAGGAAACTAGCTTAAAATATATTAATTGCATATCAATTTAAAAATTAACATCAAATATGTTTTGTTTAATTTTTTATAATTATACAATTTTTTTAATAAATTAATAAAAGTATAATATATTTATTATCTAATAATTAAATAAATTACAAAATCAAAATAAATAAATAAAATACAAAAAAATGAAACAATGTAAACTCATGTTGAAAAGAAATAACATGTCCTTTCTTTACTTCAACACACTTGGAGAGAGCAGAAAATAAATTTCATGAAGAAGTCAGGCGAAGATATTACTGAACAATAAATCAAAAGTTTTCTTTTACAGTCTCATAAATCAACCATAAGAAGCTATGCAAGAATTATCATGTAATACCCTACTGAAGATCCCTTGGCACGAGGGTATAATTACACAAAAAAAAACATGCAAAATATTTTTTATTTTTATTTTTGTATTTTTGTAACAATAAAGTAGCATATAACATAATCGCATTTGATTTATACAATGTAAATAGAAGACAAGAGAATAAAGAGATTATACTACTTTTCACTCTCAATTAAAAAATGATTATCAATGCATACATGAATATCGCTACCTTTATTTTGCATTATGACCACCATGGACCTAACACCTTTAACTAAACACGTGTCTAAAAACTAGGTGCAAACATCAGATACATGTTCATAAATAAAAGCTTTTTCGATATCTTAGCTACATGAATCATTATTAAGAAGAAATAAAATAATTACATTAAAAACTTAAAGACAAACCCTAAGGAACTGGACCTAAGCCTTAGGGGTTCATCATTGATGGTCTTGCCTATGTTCACACTCAAAGACTTTGTAGTTTGACTCTTCCTATACGAACCATTGGTTATAAAATCATAAAAGAAACTACACAACCCTTTCTAGGGTCATATTCCCCAAACACTTTCCCATCAGCTTCCACCAACTTAAGTGAAATAGGGATGAAATCATAGACTTAATTGGTAATTTAACACTAATTCCAAAATTCATGATAGATTTTAACCCATGCTAATATAGTATCTAGGAAACCACCTCAATTATAGTATTCACTAAGATATCTCCCATGCATGACATAGGAATGCAACATAATCAACTCCTAAGGTAATAGAAAAATTTAGATCATTTATAATAACATCATGATTGTCTTCATTAAGTCAATAATATTATAAGAATTATGACCATCTCAATCTCCAAGGACTTGTACAATCCCATGAAAAAATGACATAGGATCAATAGCTCCTCTATTCCTAATGATCAACTTAATTATGATGGATGCAACCAAATGAATATCAAGCTATCCAAAATTATACTAAAAATGATTAAGGGAAAAGAAGGACATGCCTACAACAACACAAACATAATATACATCTACAACATGCATATAATTATAAATTTGAACTCATAAAAAGCTACTAATCATATAACATATAAATACAATTATACATAATCCCATAACCTCACATAAGTATATAGAATAATATTACATTTAGATGATAATGATTGATTTCCCAAATTATCATGTCAATTTAATGCTCAACTACTGGAAATGCAAAAATAATTCTTTTTGTTCTAGTTAATTAATTATAATCTAAAGTACTACTAATATTAAAAGTTCCAACCATGACACAACTTCAAACAAAATTAATTGAAATGAAACAAGCATTAAGTGAAAATAAATCATAACAATAGTAAACCACGTAGTATAATCTAGACTATCCACAATGCCAATATTCGAGCTACATAACCAGCTAATTGAGAGAATAAAACATGATGTAATTTTTCCATTAACACAATCAAATAGAAATTTTACCTTTCTATCTTAGCATCTTTCATGCAGTAGTGTCATCGATAAACCACTTGGTCTCAAGAACTGGTGAGAAGTAATAATAATAATATGATATACAATGTACTTGATAAAAACAAATCAATAATATTAGATTGATCTTAATGACATATTTCTCTATAGATTGAATAATCATATAAGTAGCTTCAAGCAAAAAAAAAAGTTATCTAAATAATTTAATAAAATCTATTATAACTAAATAAATGACTATGACTAGAAAAATTAATTACACTTATTATTATTGTCTAAGATGATGCATAACTTTAACAATTCAATCCTTTTGATGATTATTGTCTAAGATGAAGTAGGAAAGTTTTTTTTCTTATTTTTGATGATGGAAGGAATGGGAGCTGGAGAGAACGAGCGGGTAGGAGGGAATTTGAAATCCTGCGATGGTGGGAAACGCGATGCTAGAGGAAACCTAGCGTCTATAGCTGCAGGAGACCAGAAGAAAGAGGGAGGATCAACAGAAGAGGGCTCCACTAAAGATTCAGATGAAGTCAAGGACCCTCCTTTCTGAGATGGTGGGCCAGGAGAAACCTCATCTAAAGGTAAGAGCTCTTTGGCCGATAAAAATGATCATGCTTCAAATAGGAATATATCTAAAGGTAGCTGGTCATCGTTATTTAAGATTAAACCTTCAGAAAAGTCTTCTTTTCCTAGTAGCAACAACATCTCAAAACCCAGTAAGGGTTATTTTGGTATTTCCATTCCTAACCCCCTTATGGACCATGTTGTTTCTACAATGGCTCTTATTCTAGTTGGTAAGTTTACGGGGGTAAGACCTAATATTGAGCTTGTCAGAGAGTTTACTTATCACAAATGGAAACTTATGGGACAAGTGGATATTGCAGCGATGCCGAAGGGTTTTTTCTTATTTGTATTTTCAAATATGGAAGATCTATCAAAAGTGCTATGTGGAGGACCCTGGATGTTTGGAAAATCATCTTTGGCTCTTCAAAAATGGGTCACGAATCTGTATCTGAATGCTGAGATATTTGATATGGCCCTTGTATGGGTGAGATTACCTAGTCTCCCAATGGATACTAGCATGAGGATGCCTTTATTGGTCTTGCGAATGCGTTTGGTGAACTCCCATCGATAGACCCAATGATAGTTACCAGATCTAGACTGGTCTATGCTAGAATCTGTGTGAACATACACCATAAGATGGATCTACCTAAGATTATCACTATCAAGTCTAAAGTAGGTAAGAACATCCAAACTATTGAATATGAATCGGTTCCCTTTGCCTATTTTTCTTGTGAAAAAGTTGGTCATTGGGCTAAACAATGTCCGTCGAATAAACTAAAAGAAAAAGAAGAAAATAAAAGGGAACAAAAAAAAGTATGGAAGCAGAAAATCAATTCGAATGCAATTTATGTAGGGAATCCCACTCTAGGTCAACATGAGAACAAAATAGAGAGTTTAATTAGTAATGAATTAGAGGTAAATATTCTATCTAAAAATCATATCACCTTGGAAAAATAACCTAATACTGATCAAGAAGCTAGAGTATAACCTAGACAAGAGAAAGAACAACCTAAAGTGAAGGAGTTGGAATCTGCTAATAATATAACCAATTTGAAGGGTACATAATGTATGCCCTCTACAAGAGTTGAAACTCCTAATCCTGAATAAGGAATTATTGGGGAACATGACCACGATGATAACACTTTTGAATATAGCGATGATGATTCCTTATCCCCTATTGTAGATCTATGGAGTGAAGAAAGATTGGAGAGATATGTTATTCTAGAGATAAACCTAGAAATCCAGGAAGCTCCTTGGTCATAGGTAAAGGAAAAAATTTATAATAAAAACTCACGCAAAAAATGGGACCAGAACTATAGTAATATGAGTGAATCAGCTAAAAAACAAGGAAACCAAAGTCAAGGGGGAGTACAAACGAGAAGAGAATACAAGGCAGATGTGGGTACTCGTAAAAGTAAAAAAGGAAGGGAATCATATAAGAAAAAAAGAGAGCAGGAAGCAAAATAGAATATAGTGGATGGAAAACAATGCACCATCCCTAAGATATGTTTCCCAAGCCTTTAATATGAAATTTATTTCTTTGAACATAAGAGGGCTTAATAGCCCCCATAAATAGGATATTCTTAGGAACATGGTTAGAGATAGAAAACCTAATATCTTATTCAAGAAACTAAAATGTCTAAAGAAAAACTGGAAGAAATGCATGTGTCTAAAGACTATGGGAGTATAGGAGGTGATTCTGATGGTGCTTCAAGAGGTATTGGGAGTTTTTGGAACAATAAAAATGTTTTCTACAACTTAATCCTCAATGAAAAGAACATTTTAGTGGTTAAGATTACTTTCCTCAAGGATAATTTCAACTGAAACCTAATCAATATATATGCCCTTAACACTAGAAGAGGTAGACAGAAGTATATACAAAGACTAAAAGAAATACGTAATCTTTATCAAGAAGCTAGCTGGATGATCATGGGAGACTTTAATACTCCTCTTAAAAATGAGGAAAAAAGGGTGGTATTACCTCCCAGCTTGATAGCAAATATGATATTGTGGACTATATCAATGAGAAATTCTTATTAGATATTAACCTCGAAGGCATTGACTATACGTGGTCGAATACACGTAATTAGAAGGCTCTGATCCAAGTTAAATTGGATAGAGCCCTCTTAACCCACGATTGGCTTTCCAAGTACTTTTGTTCTCTTTCTGTGGAGCTCCGTATAGGATCTGAACACTATCCTATATCTCTAATATTAATCAGATCAAGGGTAGAAAGAACATTCCCTTCAGATTTGAAAAAAATGTGGCTAGCACATCCTAACTTAAAAGAGAAGATTGGGGAATGGTGGAACTACACTATTGAACGGGGAGCAATGTATAGAATGGCTAAGAAATTGAACACAATTAAGACTAATCTAAAAAGATGGAATATGAATGTGTTTGGGGATATTTTCCAATTGAAAGGGAATCTATAGAATGAAATTAAGGAAATTCAGGACAAAATCCAGAAGGATGGTCTTTCAGAGGAAACAAAAACTAAGGAAAACAATCTTCTGGAAGATTATCATAACATTATTACCAAGGAGGAATTCTTCTGGAGACAGAGATCTAGATCTCTTTGGCTTAAGTATGTGGACAAAAGCACAAGATTCTTTCACATGACAGCTATCAAACATAAAGCTATTAATAGGATTATGAATCTCCAATCTAAACATAAGTCCATAAGGAAGGAGGAAGATATCATATCAGAAATGCTAAGATACTTTTCAGAGTTGTTGGCTAAGGAAAATAATTTGAATAGATTTGATCAAGATTAAATTCTCTCAGCCTTCCCTAATTTGGTCGATGATCCTTCTAACAAAATGCTCCAATTTATTCCCTTGAACAAGGAAATTGGGAATGTTGTTTTTTTCTTTTGAAGGGGAAAAATCTCCCGGCCCAGATGGATTCCCTATGCTGTTCTTCCAACAATTTTGGAATATAATTGGTAATGATGTGTAGGACATCATAAAATAATTCTTTGGCACTAAATGTCTCCTTAGGGAACTCAATGCCACATTCTTGGTTCTTATTCCTAAAAAGCCAGGAGCTAACACTGTGGAAGAATTTAGACCTATTAGCTTGTGCAACTCTTTATACAAGATTATTTCTAAAGTTATTACTTCTAGACTGCTTGAGTTTCTTTTGAATATTATATCCCCCCAGAAAAATGGATTTGTCCCTGGGAGACAAATCCTCAATTCTATAATCGTGGCTCATGAGAATATCCATTCTCTGGAAAAGGATAAAAAACAAGGTTTCATGATGAAACTAGATCTTTCTAAGGCTTATGATAGAGTTGATTGGAATTTCCTGCAGAAGGTTTTTTCCTCTTTTGGTTTTAACAAAGATGTTATCAAAATCATTATGAAACTCATGACAACTATTTCTTCTTCACTCATTGTTAATGGGGGATCCTCTACTTTGTTTATACCTACCAGAGGTCTGAGACAAGGAGATCCTATCTCTCCTATACTTTTTCTATAATTGTTGAATGCCTTGGGAGGTACATCCATAAAATGGTGGAAAAGGTGAAATAAGTGGTATCCAAGCCTCTTCAGATAGACTCATTTGCTCCCACAAGAAATTTGTGGACGATACTATTATCATGGAAGAGTCAACTATTAAAGAAGCGATAAATCTAAAGAAAGTCCTTTCTATCTATACTACGGCAACTGGCCAGCTAGTCAATTGGACTAAGAGCTCTATTTTCTTCATAAATACTCTGGAAGAAAGACAGAAGAAAATTTCAACTATTCTTGGTTGTACTATTGGGAAACTTCCTTCATCTTACTTGGGTTTACCTCTCTGCTCCAATCCTCCCAAAAGCTTCTGGCATACTCTTATAGATAGATATAACAATAAACTTTCTAGTTGGAAAGGGGTGCTCCTTAGAAATGCGGGAAAGATCCAATTATTGAAATCTACTCTTTCGAACCTCCCAGTTTATGCTATGAGCTTGTTTAAAAAACCCTACAAAATTTCTACTAAGATAGAGAAAATCTAGAATAAATTTCTTTGGTCAAGGGTTGAAGAAAAGAAAATATTTAGCCTTATTTCATGGGACAATGTTTGCAACCCCAAAAAGTTGGGAGGTCTCGGGTTGCGAACCATAAAAAACATAAATAAAGCCCTTATGGAAAAAAAACATTGGAGGATTTATGGAGATAAAAAAGAATGGAACTGGATTATTAAAAGAAAATATCTCTTCCTCAATAATTATTTCGAGGACTTTATAAGTGATTATAACAGTACTAATGGCTCCTTCATTTGGAATAGTATTAAGTCAACCAAAGACCTGATTGTCAAAGGAAAAAGATGGAAGTTGGGAGATGGAAGTAGAATTGATTTCTGGGATGATGAATGGATTCATTCAGTGCCTCTGTCCAACAACCAAGAATGGAAGCAAATCATTGATAGATGTAAAGTATCTATTGGTACTAAAGCTATTGATTATTGGTAGGACAATAAAAGGAAGAATCTGGGAGAAATCGATGTTAGATTTATTTCCCTCCAGCATGAATTGCAGACCGCGTATATCAAAGATAACATCCAAGACTCGATTGTTTGGAATCCTACTGCTAATGGAAAGTAAACTGTAGATTCTTCCATCAAAATCTTCACTAAAAGAGAGGGAAGGCCTTCTTGCTCCTATGTTTGGTATAAAAATCTCATACCTAAAATCAACTTTTTCTATTGGCTTCTCATTCAAAATAAACCGTTGACTCTTGATAAACTTACTAGAAGGGATTTCAATATTGTTAATAGATGTAGTCTTTCTTTTCAAAATTTTGAGTCTTGCGATCATATCATGTTGCATTGTCCCTTCACTCAAAAAGTTGGGGATATCATCTTTAGAAAATGGAATCTTTGCTGGTGTTTCCCCTCTGTTTGGTAGGATTTTGTTGCTCAATGGAGCTATCCGCCTCAAAACTTTATTGACAAAGATCTCTAGTACCTCATTCCTCCTCACTTTTGCTAGAGAATATGGAAACAACAAAACAATACAATCTTCATAGATAATCAGTCTAGCCCTGAATTGGTAGGAAACCAAATTTGCAGGGCATTGGAAGAAAACTTTCTTTCATCAAAATTAGAGTCTAACTACAGTAAGAGGTAAAGTGAAAAAAATGACAGAATACCAAATTCTATCAACCAGAGATCTAAGGCTACTTGGACTTTACCCCTAGAAGATTGGGTTAAAGCAAACTTCGGTGGGGTTGTGAAGGGCAATCCATGCATTGCTGGAGGAGGAGGCATAATTAGAGATTAGAATGGTAATTGCGTTGGTGTGATTGCTTCTCCTCTGGGAACTCAATCTAACCATAGGGCTGAGGAAATGGCGGCTCTCAATGTTATTTTGCTGGCAGAGGAACTGGGTTGTAAGAAAGTATGGCTAGAGGGAGACTCTTTAAATATTATTAATAACATCAAAGGTAGAAGTAAGGCATCTTGGAAAATAGATCATTTAATTATTAAAATTAAAGAAGTGGCCTCAAACTTTACCTCCTTTCATGTCACTCATAATTATCTGGAAACTAACCAAGTTGCGGATAGTCTTTCCAACTTTGGAGTTAAAAATGATGTCCCTTGCAAGTGGCATGGAAATGCTAAAATTAATGATGAGGTTAATTTATTGCTCAATTGAGACTGGGTTAATCACAAGGCAGGTGCAATCAATCGAATTAATCATTTCAATTAATGTTGTTTCGATCAGGGGTATGACGATGGCGTCGTGCGATGTGAAGTATCAAATTTATGATGATTTCTTTCAATTGCAAGCCTTTTATCTCTTTGTGCATTTGAAGGTTTGTATGTGTCTTGGGCTGAATATTAGCAAAAACAAGAATAGTGTGAGAGATTATACTAATACGGAGGAGAACGAAGAAATGGGGGGAGATCTGAAGAGAGAAGAACCTGTAGTGTGCAAATGGAGGAATGAAAAAGAGGTGTGGAGCAAGCTCAAGAAGGGTAAAGTGCACAGATACTTAAAACACCTCTATGGAAATAATAAGGAGGTGATGAAAGCTTTTGTGAATGGTTGGGAGAATGGGACAGTGAACATTCTGAGAAAATCTTTAACCCTCACTGTGGACCTCCTTGCTGAGATTGCAGGTCTCCCGTTAGAGGGAATGCATTTCTCCAAAGACCAAAAAGAGGGCAATAAAGCCTATAAAAATTTCTCCAAGACTGATGAGGAGAGGGCCATGCTACTGAAGGGTGATCTGGACTATGTTATGATGTCAAACATCAAGCGTATATGGGCATTTGTTATCAGGGTTATCATGGAGTACTTCACACTCGAAGTCAGGTATTCAAAGGTCTACAATTACCATTTTGTTATGGTTAACCATTTTCATCATGAAATTAGGGTTTGCTTTCCCTATTATTTGTTAAGCTTGCTCAATCAGAGTATTATTGACCATGGAGTTAAATATTCCCCTATTTTACATAAGGGTCTAATTCTGTTGATTACGGACTATGTTAAAAACCACATTCCTGACCCCATTCCTAAGAGTATTAAGAATGTTAGAAGGAAGAGAATGGAGCTGTCTACTGGCAAGAATACCAGTAAAGCAAAAACCAAAAAAAGTTGTAAAGTCCCTATTGCAGCTGATATCTCTTTGTCAATTTATGATGACATTGAAGGGATGAGAACTAATGATGAATAGGATGTTGAGACTTCTGAGGAAGAGGGTTTCACTGGGAATCTGAGCAATACTGATGATTTGGAGACTAAGACTATCATTACCAATGAGCCTTTGGCTGGTAAAGGGGATATTGAGGATACCCAAAAGGTGGATAGTATCATTCTGGATGAAATCACTAAAGAAATTGATAATATCATTGTTACCCACATTGAAGACCATAATGTCATTAATGATGGAGAGGAGAAGCAAAGACAAGAAATTCAAGATTCTAATAGGGATTCGGGGAACATTGAGGAAACTGAGATTAATAAGTGCAGTACTGAGAATAACGAGGAGAATATTGTTCCTGAAGAGGAAGCCGACAAAGTAGATAAGGATAACATTGATAATAAGAAGGATGAGGATACCCAAGATATCTCGAAAGGTGACTTTGAGGAGAAGAATGACTAGAACCTAAGGAGTCTAGATGATAAACTCCATGTGAGAGAGGTCAAAGTCAAAAGAGTGGCTACTCAATCTTTCCTTCAAATGGCCAAAAATAAAGCTGAGAACAACTATAATAGGGATAAATTTATTCAGGATGACATGAAGAAGATTTAAGCTGATTACAAGAATCTAGAAGAAAGAAACTCTCTGCTAGAGGAAATTATGGACAAAATGCGTAGTGATGCGGTCATGTACCAGCAAGGGAATGATGTGTTTGATCAGGTAAATGATATGGACAAAAATATTAGCACCATGGTTGATAACGGGCTCAAAAAGATAACCGACAAGGTTAACAACAACAATTCTCTTCTCAAAAAACTAACTACTATCAGCAAAATGGGAATGAAAAATTTTGTGGACAACCTTAAAGCCCTGTTTACCCTTCTGGAAGGTAACTACCATGGTAAGGCTAAGCAGGAGGATGATGGCTCTCAGGATATTCATATCTCGAGCCCAGGTACTAGGACCAGATCCAGCTGCAAAAAGAAAGCTGATGTTCATATTAAAGATATCACCAAGTTGTGGGAATCGATCCAGATCATGGAGCTGCAAATAGAAGAAGTCCAAATTCTGGAAGATCATATGGATGCTAATTAGTTTCTGTGCTGGAATTTTTTGGCTACTGGAAGTTTTTTGTTTCTATTTTGCTGGAAGTTTTTAGCTTCTCATAGTTTTTTGTTTTGTAATGTTGTTTAGTGTTTAATCTAAGGTTTAGCCTTTTTTTTGGCTTTCTGTCATGTTTGACAGTTCATTGTTATTGTGGCCCTTTCTTGTCTATCTTTCTAGTGCTTTGTAAAGGGTTTCAGGGTCCCTTCAAAACCTGTTGTTACCTTAATCAAAAACTTTAACAATATTATCTAGAATATAATACAACTAAGATTCATAAGTATGCATCCAAATGAAGCAAGCACCAAAAATATATTTGATGAAGAGGTCTAGAAACTTTATGCCATTGTTATCAACAAAGGACATGTACCAACACAAATTTAGTGACTTCTTTCAAATAAAATAATTAGATACAAATCTAAACCCATAGACTCCTTCGTTATTTCAAAATGGAAAACACGAAATCATGATTCAACATAAATTTATGAATAATATGATATTAAATTTGCAGGAATTCTAAGAGTAAAATAAGATAGAATTTTCAGACCACTTCTTATAAATCCTGCTCATAAATCAATGATGAAAATAATGATTTAAATATAATAATTAAAAAATTAAATCTAAAACTAAAAATATTGATTAATAAAATACATTAGTAATTTAATACTAAACTAAAATTTAAATCGAACAAAAACTTTTAATACTAAATATTTTTAAGTATATTTGAATTTAATGAAATGATGGATCTTTTTCTTCTCATAAGAATATTAATGTGTTTCGTATCTTATGCTCATTTTCAATATTTGTGTATATAAAGACTTGACTATGTTTGCTGAAAATGAGAGGAAATATTTGGAATCTAATAAATACATTTGCATAATTGAGTGAAGACTTTTCCTTGCTTTCTAAAATACTTGTTTTCTCCCTATAATACTTACTAGCGCTTGCATCGAAATAGATGCAAGGCAAAGTTGATAGGAAAATAAAAAATTATAATATTATTATATAAACTTATGATTTTATAATAGTAATTTATATTATAAAATATTATAGATAATATATATTAAGTAACTAATAAATATATAATATATTTAATTTCAATATACAATTTTATAATTTTAATATTATAATAATAATATTTTAATATATTATTATTTGAATCTATATAATTTCTTTTATAGTTTTAATTTTTTTTTTAAATTTTGTTAATACCAATATTAAATCTATGTTTATCATAAATAATATAAGTAGAGGATTAATTTTCTTTTAAATATTTATATTATTAAAAAAATTAATTTTTCTTGTCAAAATAAATAAATTGAAATGATTTTAAAAATATTATAATTAATAATATAATGATAAGACTAATAAGATTTTCATAATTATCATCTAATAAAATATTTTAATGTTCAAAAAGATTAAAAGTTTAATTTAATTATTTTAATATTAATTCATTTATATCTATTTAATAAAATATAACAAAATTAATAAATGTATTAAATGTATCAAGAAAAAAAATATAAATACAACTAACAAAATCTGTTTACATTGGACAAATTGCGTACCGAATCATTTTCTATCTGATTGTAATTTTAATGTCGACTTAACTTTTATTTTTTAATTTCTTTATAAAAATTGTATATTGAAAAATTAAATTTAAATAATATTCTATACGCTATAACACTGGGCAACCCACCTTATTTGCTCCAATTTCGTGTTTTTAAATCATCATATTTTTCACTAGATTAAATTTTGTAAGCCGAAATTCATTTAAGCAATTCTATAGGAGTGAATTTTGCTAGCATGGCTCCTTGCGTTTGGCAAATTAAAGTAAAAACAAAACAAATGAGCATCTCTGACCTTATGGAAATGTTCATATCGGCTGCGTGCTAGAGGGATTTGAAGAGAGACAGGGCAATGCAAGTCCTGAATCCTTTCAACTGCAGAGTAGCCATAACTACCAGATTTCAGATATAAGTTAATGTATTAGGAAGAATCATCAAAATTATGTTATGTTATTGTTTCAATAGTTAATTTTTTAATAAATATAGATATGCTAGTCCTAATTCAAATGTAACTCTAACTCCAACTATAAAAATATTTGTAGTGACAATAAAATCATTGGCAAATATATAAGTTTTTGAGAAAATTTGACATTCATTTTAGTTTATGAGCCGAGTGGTTGGAGTAGTACTATCTAAGTTGAGGTGACAGATTTTAGTTATATCGTTTGCTAAGTAATCAAATGAATTTAAATTTAATATACTACTCATAAAGAAAAGCTATATGGTAAATAATCAATTGGCTATGACATGCTGACATTTTAAGAAGTGTTGGTTGATCGGTTTATAATACTCTCAGAACATTTCTAGATTGTAGATCGATGGGTCTAAGGGATATCTCCATTTATCTGAGGTATGATTGTATAAATAAAAAACATATATATTACTGCATGTTTTAATTTTGAATTAATATCATTTCATTATATGCATTGACTCTTAAAATTGTAGCTTTGAATCTGTACTTTTTTCTTTGATGGATAATCATATCTTATAATATAAGAAAGTGGGGATAACCTTTATCATCACTCGTAGGAGGATAAATTGTAGATTAAACATGGAAGTATTCCTTGCATTCTTAGTATTTTTTATTTTATGAAATCATTGTAGGCTAGCATTGACATTGTTTTTATTTACCATTCAAAAATTGTAATGCATTTTGTTTTTTCATTTACCATTACTAAACAGTGACGGTTATGAATAGTCATTTCAGGCAGGCATTGACATTATTTTTATTTACTATTCAAAAATGTTATTGAATTTTTTTTACCTTTAATTGTTTAGCATGTATTAATTTGTAAGTAAAATAATATCTATATATATAGACTACAAAAAAAAAAAAGATCAACTGCAACAGAAAAATTCAAAGCAATAAAAAAGGGAAACTACAATACAATATCACAGATCAGCTGCAACACAGAAAAATCCAAATCAATAAAAAAAGGCAGACTATAATACACTATATATTTTAAGCCTTGTTATTTGTTTAGATTTGTGATTTTGAAGATGTTTTGGCACCATGTTTGTGAGCTATCATCGAATTAATTGGTACCAGAACTTGTTCATGATTTATATTTTTGTCCAGTGTATCAACCAATATAGACACTTCTTTCTCTTTGTTGCAAGAAGTCAGAAGCAATTATAACTGCTCTAGATCACTGCTTCCATGACTTCTTCATACTTCTAGATTCAATGAGCTTCAAACTCCCAGCTTCTATATAAAGAAACACATTCAATTAATCAATGGATCCCTAATTCATGGAAGGTCAACACCATTTTTCCTTATGTTATGATGCTTCTATCAGTAAATTCATGTCTCAACTTTTAATTTTTCTTCTATACATGACATCATTCACTTCATCACAACATGGGTGGCTTAATTATATAGTCAACATGAAATAGAATGCCAGGTTCTAAGTATTGTAATGTACTTACCATTAACCTCTACGTAGATAGAGAGATAAGTGAATCTGAACATTCATTACTAAAGTCCTATTCACAACGTTAATTGGTAAAATGGGCTCAACATTTAAAGAATTCCACGAGAAACCATATTGAAAATAAAAGGCTTGTGTAGAGAAGGCAGGAAGTGAATTGTATGTTGTGAGGAGAAAATAGTCGTAATTCCATTTACCACAGCATGGGCCTCTGGGAAGTCCTTGCCAAAGGTTCTGAGCACAGATCGTAGGGTCCTTTCTTCACTGTATGGGATGAAGAGAGGCCACGTTTCTCACTTCATTGATAGGTCCATGGCCCGCGGGGTGCCCATACCTCCCAACATGCTTCTCCCTGCAAGGAAAAAGATGAAGCATAGTTATTCAGGGATAAGCGAGTACAACATTTCTTCCAGGGATCCCACCACGATGAGTAATCCTTGTCCAGCTCCTAGCCTTGCCGCATCCAGGTGAAGTTGCCATGATTTATTTTGATCATTTTTTTGAGCTTCCACGTTCTACAATAATCGAACAAAACTTCTGGAAAGACCTGTGAGCTTTTCTCATATTTGGACCACCTTATATGATCCATCTTAGTTATCACGATGATGGATACACAGGTAAATCAATATAACATGTAAATCAATGAAACCAAAAGATCAAAACTGAATCTACAATGTTAATCCTTAAAATTTATTTTGGGCACCTTTTAATCTTATATAGTCTATTTGATCGCACAGATCTGTATTCACCTAATTAGTTATCACTGCAAAATATAAACTTTAAAATTAATTTTTTAGGTGATAAATTGGCCATAGAAATCTATAATACCAAAAAGAACTGGTGATACATGCATACATGTTCAGTGATCATATATCTATGTACAAAGAACAAAAAATCGTGTGTTCTTGTGCCTTAAAAAATTTCTAAAAGTTTTTTTCAATCAGGCCTTATATGAGCAGAGAATTTTCATTTCCACCCACGAGTGACCAAAAGAGTGTTGGTATGTAGAAAATTGATATTCGAGCCCTGGACGCGCGGCCCCTCAGTGGAGTCCATGATTCCCTCTTTTCCTCGATCCACGTTGACTCATTTGGCCCACGTCAAATTGAGCCCTCACCAAAAAATGGCTATGAAATATTTAATCAAGAAGATTGCAGCTGATCGAATTCCCTCGAGTAATGTTTTTTGATCATTTTTAGTGAAACCTCCCATGAAAGCTGGATATTTGTGGGTAGATAAACCAGCAGGCGTCCTCTGCATCAGGAATCCCCAGAGCTGCTGTTGTTGCAAACAATCCACCGTAACACATCACCTGTACACCGTCGACGACACATATCTGGTAGGCTGCAATTTGCGTGAGATAATTTGTTGGTTAGGGGTTTCTCCCCAAGAGAAGCCTATCAGCTAATTACAAATGAATTAACAAAGGCTGACCAACATTGAATAATGACTTCTCCTATACAAACATAAGTGGATCAATCAATTCCTCCTACATTGTGTGAACAAATAAAAATAAAAATTATTAATTCACAATGCCCATACAACATCTCGGAAGTGTGAACTTAAAAAAAGTGATATTACCTATAATAGGTTCCAAGTATTAAGAGTTTATATCGTCCATAATTAACACATATTTTTATAAGCAATATCATATTTTATCTCATTACATATTCATATTGGCATGCCTAGTATAACAAAGATCCTAAGAGATCATTCTAATTAATGTAAGTAATCTCAATTCACTTTTCATACATTTAATTACATATATTAGTGATAGAAAGTGACATTATTCATTTTTATTTTACATATATTTATCTTGATGTTATATTATACACAATTTAATTACAAGATTAAATAGTGTAATTTTAAGAAAGTAAAATAATTGTCCTTGTAAGAGAGGAAATTAGGGAAATATTGCATGCTAAGAGCAACCATAAAACCCTAAAAAAACACAACAACATTATAACTTATCATTAAAGCTATTGAAATGGAAGTACACAAGTATGAAAATAATTAATCAAACACTCCCTTTAAACATTTCTGTAATTATTTTCTTGCTTCTCCAATTGGATTAATGTTGCTCCCATGAAAAATACACTTAACCATAAAATCAATTTAACAAGAGTTACAAGAAGATTGAAAAGATGATAGTTAGAAAATCAACAAAATTTGAGCTCAATTTATAGAGTTCTAATCCAAAATCACCAAGTTCGTAAATTGATGCACAATTGGGAAGATGTCACAATTTATTAGTTGCAATTGAAAAAAAATGTAATATTATGACACATTATGACAATTAGAAGGGAAAATGGGAAGGGAAGGTGTTAGCAATTAGGAAGCTAAATTATAGGGAACATAAGCACAATTAGGGGAATTTGAAAAGTGAGGAAATATTTGAATTTGAAATTCATTTATCCTCACAAATTAGTAAAAGGGAATTATGAAATTATGAAAAATCTATAAATCAATGAAAATAACCAATTAATTAATGTGAAATTAATTACCTGTGAAACTTTGGAAAGGGATAAATTAGTAAAAATTTATTTACCAAGACTTGGGGTTCGAGATAAATTAAAGGTCATTTACCCCTAAAAAGGGCAAATTAGTGGATTTAATCAATTTTGATGCTTTTGAAATAGTTTTGAAAGTGGTTGATTAGGTCAAAATTAAGATGGAGCAAGGAGAAATATTGGTAATCAATTAAACAAATTCAATGTTTAATTGATGAAGAATGACACGATGTAGACATATGATAAAGACCACATGTGCATAATAGGAGAACAATTAGAGTATGCAGAATGACATTTCAATCACAATGTAAAAATGTTAACACATAGCATCAGAGGCATAAATTTTTTTTGAGCATCTATATTTTGGTTCTCTTTGAGACAATGTGATTATGAGCATTGTTTCAAAGAAAAATAAAAATATCATGCCCCAGTGGATTGACATAATGAATGTAAGATGCTCCCTCAAAACATTTGGTGGAAATTGACACGAGGATAATTTTTTTAAAATGATTGGCAGGACCAATAAAATAAATATTAGTAGGAAGTCTAAATTAGATAGAGAAGGGTTAATAATGATCAAACTTGCTTTCATAAGTGTACTTTTGTCACGACAACTTTATTTAATATGGAAAATAGATTCATTGCACCATGACACAAAAAGATAGGGTGATAATACAATCCCTTTGCATAAAAAAACACAATTGTAAACAAGGAATGGTTCCATCCGTCCCTAAGCATATGACATATGTGCCCTAGAACTTCATGAAAAAATCCTCGCAAACAAAAGAAAAAAAAAATAATAATTTAAACCATGAACCATCTCAGCCACTCTTATCACTTGGTGATATCCTTGAGTAGCATAGGAACATGGCCAAAAGAAAAATCAATAAAAGATAAGACTCACTGAAACAAGCAAGTCAAAAAATATTTTGATCCTATTGTCACAATGTCAAAGTTAATAGTTTGTTTGATTCATGATGGTGATGATGATGATGATGATGATGATGACGATGACGACGACGACGACGACGATGACGACAATGACAACAACGACGACGACGATGACGACGACGACGATTACGACGAGGATGATGATGATGATGATGATGATGATGATGATGATGATGATGATGATGATGATGATGATGATGATGATGATGTTGTCTAGTTTCAGAAATGAGGTACCCCGTCTAAAGCTAATGTCGTTTTCTTTCAAGTATACTACACCCTATATAAGACAAATAATGATTGATAAAGGACAAATTGATGTTGATTGATTGATTATTTTAAATGACAAGTTTGATTTTATTGACTGCTAACTCAATTGGATAGTTTATATGTTAATGCATGATTTTGATAAGCACAATGTTTGACAAGTCTTCAGATTGCGTATGATATGATGTCTATCTGTCGCAAGGGATAATTTATAGATGACAAGAAAATGATTATGTACATGTTTATTTATGATTTTGTGATAATTTTCCAATTTTTTGAATTTTACACATATTTGAGTTTTTAGTTCTTTATTCAGGACTTTTAATATTTTTTAGGGTTTTTCTGGACTTTTTACAATTTTTAGGATTTTTTCATGGCTTTTTTTATGATTTTTAGGGATTTTCCAATATATAATTTTTAGTGATTTTCTCAGCATCGTATTTGGTTTTTATGGTCTTCTTAGGATCTCATATGGTTTTTAGTGATTTTTTTCAGGATATTATTTGATTTTGTCAAGATCATATATGAATTTTTTAAGATTTTTTTATGTCATTATATGATTTTTTTTTCAAGTCATTATATGATTTTTTTTTAATATTTTAGGTCATTAGTATTTAGATGAGTAGGAATATATTGAATTTCCCCTATGTCTAGCAAGGCAAGGACATTATGGATTGATGGCTGGATTAGTAGAATGGATGAAAGCTAAAGGTCATTTAGTATGTCATTGAAGTTGGTTGGATGCCAAGGGCTATCTAGGCAATAAGGTAATATATTTTTACCAAGCTTAGGGATTGGACATGAAAATGATAGGGTAATGAGATAGTGCACTGAATGGCATGTGATGCATAGGAATGAAAATATCAAGAGGTTCCTTGGAAAATTTGTTTCATATTTTATGTCCTTATTTTATATCAAGACTGAGAGAGGGATTTGAATAGGAAAATGATAGGACATTGATACAAAAATGATGAGATCTCTAGATAGGAAAAGAAAGATCAATAATGGAAAAAGGATAATGGGTATGGATTAAGGGTTGTTATAAGATAGGTAATATGGGCCCAAGGTTTTTATAAGATAGGGTATGTGGAAAAAAGGAATCATGACATTATAAATCATATAAGACATGTGATGGTTATAGGGAGATCTATAGCTCTGTCAAGATCAAAATTGGGAAAAAGGGGATATGGATATCAATAAGATACGCGATAAAAGGGAAATAAGATAATGGAGGAAATGAAAATGATATAATGAAGGGATGGAAGGATCATGCAGAGGATCTGGAGGGATGCTGGTATCTTGTAATGGGCATGAAGGTGATGGGATACTTCGATCTTGACATCAAATGAGATTATCAGATTCCCTTGTGTGGATGTTTTTCTCCATATTTTTGATAGAATCAGTATAAATAATGGAAGGGAGGTCATAATATTTCTTAGGAAGTTAAAGATCAATGGGACTAGGAAGGACACTTTTTTCTTGAGATAGAAGGGTATCATCTTGTATAGGAGGGACATGGATGGTAGGATCATCATGAGGCTCAAGGTAAATGGAATTTTGGTTAGCAATTAGATGGGATAGGTCATTGTTTGGATCTTGATCTTAATTTATTTTAGGACTCATTTCTTCATGCTTTGGATCATCCTCTTGACATGAACTATGACTTGGAATATGCATAGGGGATTTTGGAAAGGGGCCAATGTTTTGGCATAAAGATGATGGAATTTGAATGAGACCATCTTGAATGAGCTTTCTTGAAAATAGAGCACATGTTGGAAGTGGCTCTAATATTTCTGAATCATGTTTGGAATTTGCATCAAGAAATGGATTAGCTTGGATTTCAGCTATGGATAGCCCTTGAAAAGTTTCTTTATTGGATATGTCATTTGATAGAGATGGATTAACTTTCTCTTTTGAAGTTTGAGGGGATAAAGGATGGTGAGAGACATGGATGTTTATTGAAGGTCAATGTCTTGATAGGAAATGGGTATGTGATCTATTTGATTGCTTTGGAATGGGTCATTTCTAGATATAAATGAATTATGTTTTGCACTATCTTCATACACATGATCTAATTTTTGAAACAAACTCTTTAAAGATTTAGATTTGAATGTTCGTTGCTTGGGTGATCCTGATGGCAATACCGTATCGATATTTGCATGTTGTAAATTAATTTTGATTGAAAATGTGCCACAATAGGTTTCTCATTGATTACACTTGATTGATGTCCAAAAAATGGCATGTTTGAAATTGTGTTTTTTGGGAGAACCTTGTTGGATTTGAGGACTTAAAAGGAATTTTATTGACATGTGACATTCTTGAAGAAAACTTTGCTTTTAACCTTGGTAATTATTGAATTATTTGTATTACTGGAACAAGAGGTTGTGTGATTTCTTAAGGATTACCTGATTGCATTGGAAATAAGATTGGTTCAAAATTAGGGTGTGGCCCTAGTTGAATTATGCTATGATTTGGTTGGAAGGTTTGATTTGGAATTTGGTTGAGTGATAGATTTTTTACTAGGTTGAATGAAGATTGATTTGGAAATTGATTTAATTGAGGATGATTTGGGACTCAGTTGAACAAATTTTGTTCCTGAATGTGATTGAATTGGCATTGGTTGAAAATTATATTTGCTTCATTTATTTGTGAAATAAGTTTTAGTAAATTTTTTATTTTAAAATGAGAGATTTTATGTTTTTGATTGTTGGTAAAAATAGGTTTTAAGGGGACCCAAAACCCCTTACAATCAAAGAAAAAAGATAAAAATAAAAAATGGACTAAATAGAGACAGGATTGGGACCCAACCCGCTAACCCAGATTAAAATAGAAAACCAGAGAGAAAAGCTAGAAACCAGCTAGACTCTCAAATAGCCAGAAGCCAAAAGTTGAAACACCAAAAAATACGGGAACACTAGGGCTAGGAAAACTCCAAGAGAGTGCCCTCCGCTTCCTTCTTTTCTTCTGAGACCTTTTTGATGGCCGCGTTGAAATCTGATAGCTCCAAAATCCTGTCTTGAATTTTATTCTTCCTAGCTAAACGCATGCGCTTTCCCAGTCCATCATCTTCATTGTCATCTTTATCTTCATCGATCTTCACAGTGGGGGAATCCATCTCAGATTTAATGGATTTAAAACACTCCATAGTAGTACCCATGAAGACAATATTGTCTTTCATATGTTTTTTCACAGTATTCTATAGAGTGTCCAGTCTCTCATGCAGAGACTTCAACTTTTTCACATCCTCCTTGTTCTGATTGCCATCATTCCATGCCAACCTAGGATTAAGAAGATCAACATGAGTAGAGTTCAAATGAAGACTTTTGATTTCCTTAAATACCAATTTCATTAGTCGAAATGAGTACAAGGACATATCTTTTGTAGTTTGAAGAACCCCAAATGGGGGCTCAATTTTGTCATCCATGTCCTCCTGAAGAAGCTGGACATTCTGCTCATGCATATACACCAATCTAGAGAAAGGGATGTTCTTAGAGGAAGCAGGGATATGGTCCTTTTCAACATTTTCTTTCCCTAGAGTATCTTCCACTTTTTGCTCTAACTGCACCTCCATAAGAACCTCGAGCTTTGGAGAAATGGGGATGTCATGATCTTCCAAACTCGCGTAAATTACCAAAATAGGTAACTTTTCTACCGTCCACATTCTCCTTAATAGCCTCAGAAATTTTACCTTTTTCCTTAACCCTGTGGGCTCCCTTAGTTTTAACCTCTTCCTCATCAGAGGCACTCACTAAAATAGAAAGAGACTCATTACTCTTGTCATCAGACTAGGAGTGGGGAATGTAGTCGGTCTCATCATAACCATCAGCACTCATAGCATCTAATTCTGTGTCCATTCCCTTATTTTTCTCAAACTTCATCTTTTTAATAGTCAGTTCCACCTTATCATCTCCAACCCTATGCCATTTTCTGGCCTTTGCAGAGCCTGAATCTCTTGGGGAAATAATAAGAGGACTGGAGGCTGTGACTTTTTTAACTTGTTCAACAATAAAGAGAATCAAGCCCTCATGCAGATGGGATTACTATCCTTATGTTTGTAGTCAGTAATGCTATGTCGGAGCCATTGCAACAAGTAGAAGGGGAAATAAATTCTCACCTTATGTTGAAAATGACATTAAAGAACAAAGTGATAAGAATGGGCCCTTTTGTATCTCCCATCCAAATACACATACTCCATGATTGTTGTAAGAACTTTAGTCCAGAAATCTTTAATGGAGCTAACATCATAACACCCTCTAAAGTCTTTCACCCAGTTGTCTGCTTCTATTCTTTCCTTAGGGAAATGTTGAATAGCCTTCTGGGATATCTTTTTATCTCTGTAAAATTTAATGCCTTTAGTGTTTAAGCCCCTAACCTCCTCTATAAAATCTTTGGTGATCTTAACGGCCATGCCTCCGATCACCACAAGTCTCGTCCTTCCAGATTTCCATAAAAGCATTCACGACAACGTCTTTGGAGCCATGAAGGCACTCCATATAGGTAGTGAGGCCTCCCTTGTTAAGTTTACGCCAGACCTCTGTTTGGGTTTTCCATTTGTTACAATTTCTCAGCTCCTTTCTATTTAACCCACCCCCCATGATGCCTTGAAGATAGCTAACAATGATGGAAGAAAAGTAGAGGTAGAGAAAAAATGCCAAGATCAAATTTTAAAAACCACCAAAGAACGCGTGTTTACATTTAACCTTTTTGGGAAAGAAACACCTTTCTGTAATCCTGTTGCCAGCAATTAATGAAAGACGTAAATTCATGAGAGCTTTTTTAGATTTTCTAAATCTTATTTTTTTCTATGAGTCAGATTATACGCCAACTTGGCTCTCACCTCAACTATCAAATCACTAACTCCATGCCAGGTCCTGATACCCTCGACCTTAACTGTAATGTTATCTAGCTCATCCGCTGTACAATTTTCTTCCCTGAAGTTATGCGAAATGATTACATTGGAAAAGGAATTAATGATTACGGAGGCCTCATCAATAATCACCTTGATTGACCATGATGGGTTAGTTGTCCCTTTAATTTAATTTAAGATATTCATTGAATCACCTTCGATCCATACATTCAAGGGCATAGTTTTATTGATTATATTTAGAGTTTACAATAGGGCCATCACTTCCACCATGTGATTGGACTAGACCCCAATAGCAAAGGCCATGGCCACAAGACAGTTTGCCTTGTCATCACGGATAAGACCACCACAACCCACAGGGCCAAGGTTTCCCTTCGCGACACTGTCAAAATTAGCTTTAATCCATCCAATTAGAGGGGAAAGCCAAATGGAATTATCCCACCTGGAAGGAGAAAGATCCATAGTGCCATTCAAAACTCCAGCTTTGGAATCTAGCATATCACCACTAAACATATTAGAATTCTCTCTGATGCTTCTGTTAATATTTTCCACTATGACCACCGGAGGTAAAGCCTCATCATGAAATACTCTATCATTTATTTCTCACCAAAGTTTCCAGATGATGTGAGGAGCTATAATATTCCATAGAGAGCTCACAAATGGAACAACACCATTTATCCATTGCTTTAAAAAAATTTGAGATTATTCGGAAACATCCAATGAATATTCCATCTTTGGAGGGTAAGACACCAAACATCTCTAGAAAAACCGCAATCAATAGCCAAGTGGAAAATTGACTCCCCCTCCTATTTACGCAGGAAACATCTATTCAAAAGGACCATTCCTCTTTTTCATAGGTTGTCAATGGTCAAGATCTTTTTCTGCAAAACCATCCAAAAAATGATGTTAATTTTCAGAATGAGCCTTTTATCCCAAACCTGACTCCAGAAAGGAAGATGGTCCAGTGTTTTAATCAAGATCTCAGAAGCCGAAGCCACAGAATAGAGACCAGATGGAAGCTTTCCCCATATCAACATATCCTCCTTCAAATTGTCCACTTTCCAGACACACAAATCCAGCATGAGAGGTTAAGCGAGAAATCAACTTCTGAAAGGTCAACCCAGTTCTAATTTTGCCAGTAATCTAAAACATACAAACCCAATCTAAATTTACAAAAATCAATAATAGGTTGAAAAGAAGGAATGGAAATTAGAGGAACATTTTTTTCCCAGAAATTATCCCACAACAAGATTCTCCTTCCATTACCCAAAATCCACTTGGCTCCCTTAAAAGTCATTTCCTTAGCTTGCTAGATACTATTCCAAATGAAAGAACCTTGCACCTTCACATTAGAATTCATAAAGATTGTATGTTAACCTCACCAAAGATTTATTTTGAAAAATTAAGGAGCTTGGACATCTCTATGGTATTCCTTTCAAAGTCTTTCACTTTCTTTTCCAATATATTCACTTCTTTGGCCAAATTTTCTTCCAATTTTTGGGTCATGTATGAGTGGTATTTTGTGATTCAATATTTGATTGTGAGAATTTCATTTGTATTGGGTCAAAAAGTGTTTGGGTTACTTCACTTTAGGTGTACATCATGATTGGGTCACAATATTATGATTGAAAAGGCATACCTTGTCTAAGGTAATAGGATGTTTGTGTCTCTTCGCTTGAAATGTACATTGTTGTGTTGTATTTTGGCAACTTGAGATATAGTTACAATCAACATGATGTCTAAATAAAACTATGGATATAAAAGGTATATACAAAATAAGCTTTTTTTTGGTGTTTTGAATGGTTTGAAATGAGTATGACTAATACAACTAAGGATATGCAAGGGAAATGGTTATGTTTTTAGATTTTATGAAAGATTTTGAAATGATTGTGCAAAGTGCACTTTTTTAGATTTTGAGGGTTTGAAGTGATTATGCAAACTTGGGATATGTAAGAGAATGACTATGTTTTTTGGATTTTTTGAAATATTTTGAATTGATTGTGCAAAGTGTAATTTATATGGATTTAAAGGGTTTGAAATAGTTATGAAAACTTGGGATATGCAAAATGCAATGGATGCAAACTTGGGTTTATAAATTGCAACTATGTTTTTGGAATTTTGGGGGGTTTTGAAATGATTTTTGCATCTAAGGGTATGCAAAGGCAATTTGATCTTGGATTTTGAAAGGTTTGAAATTTAATTAATGAACACAAACTTGGGATTTAACTTTAAAAATGTAAAATTCTTATGATAATGCAAGGTATGTAACTTAAGGTTATGATATGCATGCTAATAATTATTTTAGAATTTTAATTTTTAAAAATGAAATTAAAGAATGATTATGCAAACTAAGGATTATAATGCACAAGCATTTTTTTGGATTTTTGAAAAACGCAAGTATGATAATTAAAACTAAAAAGGATGAAAATGCAAGTATATTTTTGGATTTTTGAAATTTGGAAAAAAATGCAAGTATGATAATGCACACTAAGGGCAATGATCATGCAAATATGTTTTTGGATATTTTGACTTTGGAAAATGCAAGATTAAGAATGATAATGTAAACTAAGGTCTATGGTAATACAACTATGTTTTTAGAACTTTTGACTTTGGAGAATCTTAGAAATGGAAAACTAAGAGTAGGACCTTATGAAATTGAATTAGGATCTTGGCTTTCAAAGGACCAAAAGGACAAAATAAAAATAAAAATAAAAATAAAAATGACTAAGTCAAATCCATCATGATAGGATAAGATATTGACCAAATGATAAAAATGATGAAAGAGAAGAGACTTGAAACAAATTCAAGATCTATTTTTCAATTCCACAAGATGAAACTTTAAGACTTGAATTTTAGGATTTTACAAAGTTTTTAAGGGTTCTAAATGAAAAATGAGGATAATATGCAAAGGCAATATGACAATTATGATGAGGGATTTATAGGGGGTGATAATGAGGCTAGAAAATAGACTTATGCAAAGATTTGAAAATGTAATATACAATATGAAAAAGGTCAATATGCAATGATTGAATATGAAGGCTAAGTGTAAAAGATAAATTCAAAAGGCTATCCTACGATTCTAAGAAGAACCCAAGGCATGTTCTTTGAAAATCCATGTTTTGAAAAGGTCTATGAAAATGTTTAGGAACAATTTTCAATGTTTTGGAATAGTTTTGAAAAGGCTTTGAATGTTTTGAAATGATTTTGAAATGTTTTTGGGTGAAGTTTGATTAATGCAATTTTTTTTATAACACCCACACAAGACACTTCAAACAAAGATGGCTATTTTAATCTCAATGCACAAACACTTCACAAGTTAGGCTTGAAGGACAATATTCACTAAATTTCCACTACGGATAAATCCAAGCTGCACCTACTCAGATGGATGACCTAGAATCTTGGAGGCACAGACTCTCCCTTATAGTGCACTCACTTCTCAGGCACACCAAACTTAAAATTCCAAGGGGAATTACTTCCCAAGGAACTACTATCTCTACTAAGAGTAGCAAAAGTGTGAGATATATTCATGGGAATAAATGACCCCTTGTGTTAGTGGATAGAAGGCTTTTGGCCACTACAATAAAGGTTTTTAGTTTGGGACATCTAGTTCAGAGGGTGCCATGATAAACTCTTGGATAAGGTCTCTTAACCTTGAGAATAAGGGTTTTACACATCTCAAGGATACTAGAGGAGAGCTATTTTGAAACCACTCTATTGATTGTAATTTTGATCATAATCACACATTTATATAGCTATTTTGATGGAGACTTGTCTTTATCTTGTTACTACTTGGGTTGTTCCCTCTCACCAGGTCTACTAAAAAGCTCAAGAGGTAGACCATCTTAAAAAGATAGAATGAATTTATCTTACACCCAAGATCTATGAGGGAAAGGGGAGAGGATACACTCATTATTTCTTTTTGTGAAATTAACAATCTAAAATTCACTTCAAACAAAATATGTTGTTCATTTTATGCAGCAAATGAAATGTTTTCTAACTACTTAAAATAAGAAAAAGGAGTTTGAAAATCACAAAAATTCTTCATCACACATCCTGCATCAAAGACATTAGTGGTTTTTTTTCATTTAATATCCATCCCACATTTTCCAAGGTGCTACAAAAATTGATTAGTGATCCAAAATCTCTATTTTATAAACAAAAATAGATCTTAAATGTAGAAAATGAGATTTAATTTAAATCATATGAAAACCTGACCAAATATGTGACAAGTTGACCAAATAGATCACTCAGAGGTCCAACTACATCATAGAAGTGACCAAGGGTACCCAGGGTCACATTTGGGAGCCCAACTGTACGCACTTGGGAGGCCAATTTCCCAGGACCTGGGATATGAAGTAAAAATACTCAAAAACTCCTAGAAACACCTAAACCTAAAATAATTGAGTTCATAACCATTTTTTTTGAAAGCATTAGGGTTTATTAAGACATTTAATCAAATTAATTTGAAATATGTAAACTAATTTGAACCCCTAATTAGACTAGATGTAGATTTGAATTGAATTTGAGATACCTAACTAATCATATTTGTATTAAACTCTAAACTATGTAATTTTTCATTTTAGGTGCCTAAATAAAAAATGAATGTTCATTTTAAGAACACAAATAAAAAATGTGTCCTCATTTTAGGTTTATTTTCCATGTTAGGGGTTCATTTTAACTAAATTTTATACTAAGATTACAATTGTATTGGATGCAGAAAGAAAACAAATGTCTAAACCCCTATGGATAATCATTATTCCCAATTGCACATGTCTTATTACCAACTACACAAATTTGTGACCAAGTGCACAAAACAGTTACCAAGTGCACAAAACTGTGATCAAGTGCACAAAACCTTGACAAAGTAAACAAAACTGTGACCAAGTGCATAAAACCTTAACCAAGTGCACAAAACCTAGACCAAGTGCATAGAACCATGAAAAAGTATGGTTAGGAAAACACTTGTGATCCAAACTACATTCTAGACTCCACTTGGGAATCTCATCTGCACAAGAGAGAGGTCCAATTATGTTGGACAAAGACCAACAATGTAGATATGCTCCTGAACCTAAAAAGAACAACAAAAACACCAAATTATGTTAGATAAGAATGTTCAAATTGGTTTCACAAAATTTAAGAGATTAAATTGGGGAAATATGAATGTTAAGAGTAACCATCAAAACCTAAAAGAACACAAAAACATCCTAACTTATCATTAAAGCTATTAAAATGAAAGTGCATAAACATGAATATAATTAATCAAACACCCCCTTTCAACATTTCTCTAATGCCTTTCTCTCTTCTCCAATTGGATTGATGTAGCTCTCATGATAAAAACACTTAAACAATTTGACAAGAGTTATGGGAAGAATTGAAAGATGGTGGTTAGCAAATCAATGGAATTTGAGCTCAATTTATAGAGTTTGAATCCAAATTCACCAAACTGCCAAATTGATGAACAATTCGGAAGATGTCATAATTGATTGGTTACAATTGGAAAAATGTCATATTATAACACATCATGAAAATTGGAAGAGTTGCATTTTAGTATGCATAAAGCAAGGGCATTTGCAAGGGAAATGGAATGGCTATATTAATGAGAAAATGGGAAGGGAAAGTGTAAGCAATTAGGAAGCTAAATTATAGGGAATGGAAGAAAAATTAGAAGAATTTTAAAAGTGAGGGAACATTTGAATTTGAAATTAATGTATCCTCGCAAATTAGTAAAAGGGAATTATGAAATTATGAAAGTCCCATAAATCAATGAAATTAGACAATTAATTAATGTGTAATTAATTTGTTGTGAAACTTAGGAAAGGGATAAATAAATGTAAATTTATTTATCAAGAATTGGGGTTGGGGATAGATTAAGGGTTATTTACCCCCCCAAAAGTCAAATTAGTGCATTTAATCGATTTTGATGAATAAAGGATTGATTTTGATAATGATTTCGATCAATTTTGATGCTTTTGAAATAGTTTTGAAAGTGGTTGATTAGGTAAACAATAAGATGAACCAAGGAGAAATATTTGTAATTAATTAAAAAAAATTATTATTTAATCAATGAAGAATGACACAATGTTCACATATGATAAAGACCACGTGTGCAACATAGGAGAACGGTTAGAGTATACCAAATGATATTGCAATTGTACTACAAAAATGTTAACACATATCATCACATATGTGAACCACTCTTGATTGTCTACAATCCTATATTTCCCAGATATTCTAAAAGAGGACATTACAGGTGGCATTGGAGCTAACAAACCTGTCAGGGAGTGGGGGAATTTTTTTAGAATAGTAGACTAGAAATATTGGAAGAACTAGTGTGGGAATTTAAACATGAGATGAGGCAATAAAAAAAGAGTCATGAAAATAAAAACAAGGAAGAAATGAGTATGGGATAGAATGAACACATGAATCAGTCCATGGAACGTCAAAGAAGCACTAAAAAAAAAATTGAATAACTATTGGGCATACTGAAATAATTCACAAATAAAGGAGACAATGGAGACCAATCCCGAATATATCAAACTGAAAACGGTCATATACCTATGAAAATATCACTAAAAATTACATTCCCATATATAATTAAATTCCAAGAAAGTAACGAGTCTAAGTCAGTGGATGTACATGATCAAATTAAACATGACTCTAGTTAAAAGAAGGTTTAAAATAAGATATATCTCTTGAATACTACACAGAGCTAAGGGTGTTCAAAGTACTTTCCTAAAGAACATAAAGGTACCCACATGACACAAATTAAAATAATTATCAAAAAATGACATCAAGATTTTCATAAAAATATCATTAGAAGCTTTGAGAATCATTACATCAAGGAAATAAAATGTAGGAAGTTTAACAATTACAAGTTATGAGACCCTAGAAAATCCTAAAGCTATAAATCATCATCAAGCATCTCAGAAATCAATTGGTTCTTCATGTGCCTCCTCCATCACAGATAAAGTCAACATTAAATTCATGAATATCATGAGGTTACACTTACCCAATCTCCAAGATCATGTGTTGAGGGTAAGCTATCTAGCGAATTCAAAAGATGAAATGACATCCATGACTCTTCTGTATATCCCAACATGAGTACATGAAATATTATGCCAAGTAAAGGGTTGAGAAAGAACATCTCCTATACAAGTAAATTAGAAGTCACTTATTGTATCTAATAAAATCAGTTTGAGGTAGATAGATAAGGAAATGTGATATTGAAGATATGGCTCGATGAAATACAAAAAGATAGTAAACAAGAATAGAGGAATGTCTAGCGGTCGTGCAACCCTAAATAATTATTCAAGAAGAGGATAAGTAAACAATTATAGAGAAGGCATCACCAAAAATAAAATAAAACATAGTAATTAAGCACTTCATGGAACCTAGTGATAATGAAAGAGATGATGGTGACTCAAAATGTTATCTAAAAAAATCAGACAGGGGAAGGTTGGAAGAAGATAAGTTTCATTTTAGAATAAAAGATAATATTTAACCTATACATAACCTTTGTTTGAAATTGAAATGGACAAAATTTATGAAAAAGTACTATTTGAATTGATTGTAGATGTTACTTTGAACTCACACAAAGGTGAATATAAACTCAAAAATTGGGACCTCAGTCCAACTACTATCTGTGATATATGGAAACATGTTTGGAGCATTAAAAAACACCTAATTTAGTATTGACCCTAAACATGCTCCATTCAAAATAAAAAGGGTGTTGTTAAAAAAAGAATTATTTATTTGGATCAGAGATTAAAAAAAATATGATTACTTAATCACACTTTCATCATACATCTTGTACAAAATAAGTATTACACTATTATTGTGTTCCAATTGAGATGACATCAATGGAGGGTCAATTGGACATCATGACATCTTCAAGTTCATGGAGGTTGATGATTTAGATTACTATACACTTCATAAGAGACAATAATCTCTACAAATATCCCAGGTCATCTATGACCATGATGATTTGGAACCATTGGAGTTATCTTTTTATATCCTTAAGGAATGATGCCAAGATTTCCTTCCAATAGATCTAGAAAGACCTTGAAAAATTACTTTTTTACTAGTCTAATACAATATCCTCTATAATGGCAATTATCAATGTTGGTGGTCCTTTTGTACCTTTCTTGCATTGGAAATCTTTGTCAAATATTGTTTTCTTGGAAATTATATTATATGCCCATTTTTGTACCTACACTAATGAATGCTCCCTCCACCTCTTGAGTCGTATGGGGTCTAATTTAATGATTATATAGTTTGTAACTGTAGTTACTTGGTCAATGTAATGTCCTGTACTAGGAGGTTGTTGATTCCCAATGATTAATATATATTCATATACATTTAAACATGATTGAACTAATAATCAATTAATGATTACAAATAGACCCTAAGGAGGATGGGTTACTTGTCGTAGGGTTCTTGACACAAATCTAAAAGTAGGCTCCCTCAAGGCATCATGACCCTATCCATATCCCATCTTGGGATTCACCTACCTTGTGATGATTTACTTTGTCTATCCCTACACAACATCAACATATCCTCTTAAGGGGCTATAACACATGATTAAGGATAGGTGGGACTATACTAATATTTCATGTATTATAAATTAAATATAGGTGATATAATTATGATTTCACTATTATTAACATATATAAACATATATAAATGTTATAGCATACATGTATTAGACTACTTCCATAACACTAATAGAACATGGTGGAATTTATTATGCTAGGGTGCTTAGAAACCAATCAACAAGTAGGCTCCCTAAAGGCTTTAGTACCCCATCCATATCCCATCTTAGGATTAACCTACCTTGTGAGGATTTAATTTGCCTCTCCTATACAAACCCCTTATCTTAATGAATGCATTAGAAGAATACTAAGGACTAAGCCATTAATTATATTAGTCTTT
This sequence comes from Thuja plicata, assembly GCA_018584345.1. Lineage (NCBI taxonomy): Eukaryota > Viridiplantae > Streptophyta > Pinopsida > Cupressales > Cupressaceae > Thuja > Thuja plicata. Next base: position 246,001 of record MU228320.1, on the reverse strand, counting down.
CATGTATTACAAATGCATATAAATATTTAATGTTATATGCATCCATACTATTGAATAATAGTTCAATTTATGCATAGTTGGGTTCATCACATATATCATACAAATAACATGTACTTTAATACTATGTATCAACTTCAATGATGCTATGTATCTTACTAATAACATATTTCTATATGTTTTGACATGATAATATTTATGTCATTAAATTAATGTACTGTGATAAATATTTCTCATAGGAAATAATTTGATTGATGATGCCATCGGGGTGAGTGTAAAATTTTATAGTGTATTCCTCTTATGAATGTTAATATGGGCTTAGATTTTTTTATGTAATATTAATAACAAAAGACTATAGTTTATTTGTCTATAATAAAATTTTAACAACACACTTATAGAAATATTTGAAATTAATTGAAGATTCTTCTCCACAATATTTTATAACATAAAACATCCATGATTCAATAAACATTGGTCTTGTTATATTTTTACCTCTGATATTTCGATATAAATTTATAAAGTATAATTAAAAGTGTAAAAATATAATTTTGATATAATTATTAGTTTCTCTATGTTAGTTATGAATGATAAAAGGTTTCAATATATTATAATTTCAACAACAATAAAAATACATGTGTGCATTAAATAAATAAATCTAATATCCATAAGTTTCACTCCTTTGCGACCTCTCTAAAAGTTATAAATTAGTGGTAATAATTTTGATATTAATTCATTATTATAATTGTGTTTATACTTGAATGCAAAAAAAGTCATTGTAACTTTAGAGATTTTTTTTTTCAAATCTCTTGATTCTTATTTTTCTCTCCCCTTTGTTTGAATAAATTTGATCCTTTTAACACCCTCATTGTTTTGATTATATTATCTCATATGTATTATTTACATAGTTGTGTTAGACAAGCAATGATAATGATTTTAAATTTAACAACTATAAAATGCATTGTTAATTCCATGTATTTTCTTATGTATAAATATTAATTAATTGATATTATGATCAAATTCCATGTGGACTTATTTAAATAAAAGTGGATATTATTGTTTAATGATAATAACATACCGTTAGATCTATTATGGGAATCCATGTAGTATTACATTGTTTGGTTCTGAGAATATAAACTCTTTTGATGGTTCTACATATCATAAGTTGGAAAGATCAAAGCTATCCATGACATATTATTTTTTAAAGGAGAAAAAAAATAATACTCTTATCAGCTGGTTTAAACATTCTAAAGACTATCCTCGATTAAATTAATAGGCAAGATTATTAATTTTTTATGGTCTTTCCTTCTTTGTAGGAATTTCATGTGTCACCCAGGTGTATTGTATTGCATTTTCATTCTTTCTCTTCCAAAGAGCATCCATAATGTTGATGTTTGGTGATTTTAGTTTTCTTTGGCCCTATAACAAGCCTTCGTCCTCTTCTTGTAGATTTTCTTTTTGGTCCTTTTGTACCTTTTTTTTCATCGGCAATCTTTGTTAGAGGTTGTTTTCTTGAAAATTATATTCTATGCCCATTTTTGTACCTATGCTAATGAATGCTCCCTCCACCTCTTGAGTCGTACGGGGTGTACTTTAGTTATAATATAGTTTGCAAATCTAGTTACTTGGTCGATGTAATGTCCTGTACTAGGAAGTTGTTGATTCCCAATTTGATTAATATACATATGTATGCATTTAAATAGGATTTAATAAAGAATCAATGAATGATTCATAATACATTTGGTAGTTAACATACTTAAGCCCCAATTCATTACTTCTCTCATGAAATAGACACTAAGGAGGATGGGTTACTTTTCCTAGGGTGCTTGAAACAAATCTACAAGTAGGCTCCCTCAAGGCTTCAACACCCTATCCATAGCCCATCTTGGGATTCACCTATCTTGTGATGATTTACTTTGTCTATCCCTACACAACATCAACATTTCCTCTTAAGGGGCTATAACACATTATTAAGGATAGGCTGTGACTATACTAATATCTCATGTATTATAAATTAAATATAGGTGATACAATTATGATTTCACTATAATTAACATATATAAATGTTATAGCGTATATATTAGAATAATTCCCTAAAACTGTTAGAGCATGGTGGAATTTATTGTGCTAGGGTGCTTAGAAATCAATTTACAAGTAGGCTCCCTCAAGGCTTTAGGACCCCATCCATATCCCATCTTAGAATTCACCTACCTTGTGAGGATTTAATTTTCCTCTCCTATATAAACCCCTTATCCTTATGAAGGTATTAGAAGAAGAATAAGGACTAGGCCATTAATTATATTCATCTTTCATGTATTACAAATGTATATAAATATTTAATGTTATATGCATCCATACTATAGAATAATAGAACAATTTATGTATAGTTGGGTTCATCACATATATCATACAAATAACATGTACTTTAATACTATGTGTCAACTTCAATGATGCTATGTATCTTACTAATAGCATATTTCTATATGTTTTGACATGATATATTTATGTCATAAAATTAATGTACTACTATAAAGGTTTCTCATAGGAAATAATTTGATTGATGATGCCATTGTTGTGAATGTAAAATTTTATAGTGTATTCCTCTTATGAATGTTAATATGGGCTTAGATTATTTTTCCATAATATTAATGACAAAAGACTATAGTTTATTTAGCTATAATAAAATTTTAACAACACACTTAAATAAATATTTGAAATTAATTGAAGATACTTATCCACAATATTTTATATTTTATAACATAAAACATTCATGATTTAATAAAACTTAGGTCTTGTTATATTTTTTTGTCTGATATTTCTATATAATTTTATAAAGTATAATAAAAAGTGTAAAAAAATAATTTTGATATAATTATTAGTTTCTCTATGTTAATTATGAATATTAAAAGGTTTCAATATATTGTAATTTTAACAAGAAAAATACATGTCTACATTAAAACAATAAATCTAATATCCATAAGTTTCACTCCCTTGCAACTTCTCTAAGAGTTCTAAATCAGTGGTAATGATTTTGATAACAATTCATGATTATAATTGTGTTTATGCTTGAATGCAAAAAAATGTCCTTATAACTTTAGAGATTTTTTTAGCAAATCTCTTGATTCTTATTTTCCTCTCCCTTTTGTTTGAGTAAATTTGATCTTTTTTAACACCCTCATTGTTTTGATTACATTGTCTCATATGTATTATTTACATAGTTGTGTTAAAGAAGCAATAACAATGATTTTAAATTTAACAACTATAAAATGTATTGTTAATTCCATGCATTTTCTTATGTACAAATATTAATTAATTGATATTATGATCAAATGCCATGTGGACTTATTCAAATCAAATTGGAATATTTTTGTTTAATAACAATAACATAAGGTATGTGCCTCCAGTCCCCTGTTCTATGGGCCAGCACCCTTTTGCTGCTTTAATCTATAAAAAACATAAGGTATATTCTGCATCAAATATGGTCACTTTTAGATACATTTGCAGACCTCTCAATCTCACATACCCTTCGTGAAGGCAATGTTGTGGCTGATTACCTCTCCAATCTCGGATGTGATGGGATTACACTCGAAGATACAAATCCAAGGAAATATATAACACATGACATCGAACTCCAAAGGTTAGTCTCATATGACATGCAACCAAAATTGAACTAGGAGGTTCACAAAATGATGTTAAATCAAAGAACTAATTAAACATGCCAGTTGCGTTTTCAAATACCCACCAGCAGTGAAAGTAATGATGGCAAATACATGATATCATATATGATGGCAAATTGGCGAATATAATTAAGCAAAAATCCTACAGGCTTGAGCACAGACGCCCCAAGGTATGAAAGCACTAATGCCTAGAACGGAGATAGATCTCATCATATCTAAAACTGCAACATCCCTTGTCAAATGTCACTGCGAATGAAAGGCATATAAAACTGTTGAGATAGAAACAGAGTAGGTTACGAATAGCGTTTTAAATAGTATAGAAATTGCTCCTTGCTGGACATTTGGCGTTGGCAACAGGCCAGGCAATTTTCCCAGATGTGATTCAAGTGGCCACATGCACGTCGAGCTGGTACCAAGAAATTACAAAACCCACTCCATTCCAGATGAAACAGAGTCTCATCCCCCAAATCACGTGGATGAATATCAGCTTGGGGAAATGTCCATCTGCCGCTTGCTAAGGATATGCTGAGCAATACGTCGGGTATTTGGGGAACACTCCCTTGCCCCAAGGTCAAAATCGGCAACGGCTAGAGTCTTGGAGAATGAATAAGTGGCAATCATTAAATGCACAGCCACCGAATGTATCAAAGCGATACCTCAAACAGGTCATCGAACAAACTGAAAAGACAGAGGATTCGACTCCATCATCCAATGTCAATTACATGAGGGGTATGTAATGCAAGGAACACTTCAAATGGTGATTGATGCTGATTCGATTGGCTGGGCAATAAAAGTCTTCACAGTTCAATCAACGGGTTGGGGTAAGGCTTGGAGCAATTAAGTTTCTCCAGCATATGATGTTAGAAATTTTGAAATTCTAGTATTTGTATGCCTGGATTGCGTTTGTATCATCTGAAAACCTGAATGGCATAAAAGTGTAATCCAGGATATTCATTATTTTAATTTCAGATGGCAATGAAGCTAGATATACTTGAGGACAGATTGCCTCAAAGTTGTAATAGATAGGGATATAAATTAAAAATACAAATGTAATGGTTACTTTGTAATAGTGAGGATTCTCCCAGATGAACCTTTGAATCAGTCTATATTAAAATTTATATACGGTGGCTAGTCCACTCTTGATTTAAAAAAAAAAAACAATAACATATCATTTGATCTATTATGGGAATCCATGTAGTATTACATTGTTTCGTCCTAAGAATCTAAACTCTTTTGATGGTTCTACATATCATAAGTTGGAAAGATAAAAGCCATCCATGACATATTATTTTTTAAACGAGAAAAAAAATAACACTCTTATCAGCTGGTAAATAGTCTAAAGACTATCCTCAATTAAATTAATAGACAAGATCATTAGTTTTTCATCTTCAATTAAATTAATAGACAAGATTATTAGTTTTTCATATTGAATGGTTCAAAGAATTATATCTTTTACAGATGACAAATATCTATCCTATTAACTCACTAATATATATAAATTGATTAAAACATTTGAAAGAATTATATCTTTTACAGATGCAAAATATCTATTCTATTAACTCACTAATCTATATAAATTAATTAAAACATAACATAGAAAAAAGCCTCAAAATCAATCTCTTATTAAATTTACATATAAGTCAATTTATTAATATTTTTCATTTAAATTTTATATATATATATATATATATATATATATATTCTCATTACAATATTCAACAAAAATTGCATCTAAATAAAGCCTACGACACTAATGGAAAAAAAATAAATAAGAGGTAAAAAATTGTTTAATTTGTTAAAAGATAATAATTAAAACCACACAAAATTCTACTAGAATCTATTCCTCCTCAAACGAGTTTACCATTTACCATGATTTAAAATTTACGGCATGAAATGATATCATTCTATTCTGTAATACTCCCATTGTTTTTTCTTATCGGAATATTCTCTTATTTCGTAATATCATTACCGTGTAATCCTTTCCTGCAACTAACACTTATCGTAGCAGATACAAGCTATTTTTCCTGTTTCCGTCACGTCGCAAACTCCTTTAAGTTTCTTTTCATCGCTTATGCAGACACTGTTGCATTTCTCTACCACGCATTCCCCTTTATAATTATCATTCTCTTCTCCACACAACACTTCATCAGCCGCATGTGCATACCCCACTTCTAATCATCCACAAAATACCCTAATCAGTAATGTTTGATTACAGATTAACCAGTATATTTATATTTTATAAATAAAATTTATGTAGCTATTATAGTCTTCCTAATTCTACATGAAAGGAAAATTGTCATCGCTGATTAGATAATGAAAAAATAATAATTTTTATTTTATTTTATTTTTAAAAGAAATATTATTATATGATTAGGTCTCTTAATATAAGTAAAAAATTGTATATCTAAACATTCTAAAGACTATCTTCTTATCTTAGTTAAGTGTTAAGTGTTTCATTCGTGTGAACAACTTATCTATTATCCGTAGTTAAGTGTCAAGAGTTTCATTCCCTTGAACTACTATTCAAGATACATGGGTGAATGAGTTTGACTCAAAAAAACTACACAATTGAATCATATTAGCAATATCACAATTTGACTTCATATGGAAAATATCTATATTCAGCTATATTTCTAATTTTATAGTGTATATGACAATTGATGACTATATAAGAAATAAAAAAGTTTGAATTATACCAGAAATGAAAAGGGCTGTCACCGTGATTAGAAGCAGCAAAGACACATTTAACGCCTTTCCCATCGTCTTGCAACTCAAAATCTCCAAATGTAATGTACTCTGTGAAAAAATGATCTAATCTGTAAGAGTAATTATAGGGAAGGGAATAGAAGAGTTAATTATGTAAATGGCTTTGTGGGTAACGCTTAGTGTTATTTTCAATGTTTCAGCCAGCTCAAAATCGTCCATTACAAATACTGTATGCACTAAGGGACGTTCTCTTATATATATTTATAAGAGAGGGGACGGAAATATCATTATGAATAAGTTTATTTTCTTGTGTAATGCCCACTATTTACAAAGCGATTAAAGATAAAAAGAGATCAGACAAGAATATCGTTATGAATAAGTTTATTTTCTTGTGTAATGGCCGCTATTTACAAAGCGATTAAAGATACAATAAGTTTATCCAATGTAACGTCAGATCCACTACTACTGCCCATAAGGTTTGTTTTCTTTCATGGTTTTCTTGCATCTAATAAGTTTGTGTTACAGTTGACTCTGCTCAAGTTAGGGTACTAGCTCATACCCCAAGTTAAATTTGTAGAGCCGATATTGAATGTACTCTTCAATCCGTATTGGATGTTTGTATTAGATTGCTTAAAGCATTAGAGTGAGATGATTACCTCACCAATCCACCCGTTCTATGATTATCTAACTTCTAAAAGTCTTTTAAAAAATGGACATTATCAATTGGATGACATTCCGTTGCACCCTCTCATGGTAAACATGCTAGGATCCCTTTTTAAAGTTTGATGGTTACTACAATTATAGTTACAATTTATTAATGCTTGACACTCCCCATTTAGTTTAACGAATCGCAAGGTGCATTTTATAGGTTCATTAGACACTGGATATCATAAAAAATTATGTAACCTTCATACATAAAAATGCATCCACTCTGATATAAGAAAAAAAAAGGAATTCATTGCACTCATTAATTTCTTTAAAAAAAATTCACTTGACTATTGTTAACACGTGAAATTTAATATCACCAAATCTTTTTTTTGGCTGGATAATTGCATGTCTTTCTGAGTTATTTTTTTTATTTGACAATGACTATAATTTTAAAAAAAAAAAGAAAATTATGTTATTAGATCTCTCTCTCTCTCTCTCTCTCTCTCTCTCTCTCTCTCTC